>JAJMID010000104.1:0-50089 GCA_030583405.1 Sugiyamaella americana
GACTCTTTTTGGTAGTCTAGTAATAGCATTCATTGGAATAATAGGAGCTCTAAGACGTTTTTTATGTGAACAATCTTCTCTAGCTTTAACAATGGCTTGATGTAAAAGTTCTTGGCGATGAACAGTATCTTTTTTGATTGGGATTGGGTTGGTTGCAACATCTTCATCATCTTCTTGAATTGGTTGGTAAATTAAAGGACTTGATTCAAGTGAATTAATTTCATCCTCTGATGGCTTGGAAACTTTTAATCTTGCACGTCTTCTATCGGCTTTTCTATCAGCTTTGAACATGGCATTTACTTTAAAGAATTGGTTAGGTCCATTCTTTACAGGAGAATTTGAATTATTAATACCATTTACTCCTCCAGTGACGATGAATACCATGAAGTATAATAAATAAATCATAAAAGAAGTCATCTCACATCCAGTAATAGTTGTCATGGTGAATAATTTGTAGTAACTGATTCGAAATTCTCTAAACTTTCTGTTTCTTGAAAATAAAATGAAAATAAAATGAAAGGAAGAAACCAACAAAGCAACCCATCTTTATATTAATTAAAATTGATTATTATGGGTATGAATTAATATTATGTGAATTTCGCATAACATTTAGCTGTTGCATAAGATATCTTAAAAATTATGCAGGGCAAATGCATCATGCATGCAATCCTTTGGATCTTTCGAGATCAAGATTATGGGAAATATTATAGGAAATAACGGAAATATCTTTTATTATATACTAATATATCATATTGCAGCAATGCATTACATCTAAGTGTCTTGTGGTTTCATACCTCTTTTAGGGGCTCAGCTATATCGCTAAGGTACGTTTAAATCTAAAAGTACCTAATCTTAAACCGTATAGAAATATGGCTAATATAAAAAGTTAAGGAACAATTGTATTCAGCCTTCTAATCTTAAATTCTTTGAACTGATGACCCAGTAACAAGATCATATTGGTTTCAATATTAAGAAGCACAGTGAGCTCGCAGTCATAGCTCTACATTAACCTTAGGATATGTCTTGGATCCTTTACTGTTTACCACATTCGAATCGTACATAGATATATATCTCAATAGTGCTTGTGGAGGTAACAGCCCATTGAGCCCAATATGAATTTGGTGATTTAAAACATTATTATTGTAATATGTAACCTTCAGCTGTGTACACACCCACTTACAGCACCTACCTGGACTGTGCCTCCGGCGGCCGGGCTCCGCCCGGACCTGGTGTTCCTCGCTTCGCGAGGAGAAAACGGGATAGTTTCCATTTGAAGTACTTCACTATTATATAATTTTATACAATATAATGTCAATTACATTGCTATCTTGAAGTTAAACAAGAGCTGATTAATGTATCATCAACATCTGCTCCTAAACGAGTTTTAGCCCAACCTTCACTTGCCAGTTCCATTCTGATTCTGGTTTCTTATCTTCTCCCATTCGACCACAATGCTATCATCCACCCTTTGAAAATTGGTTTATTCTCTTACATGCGAAATCATAAAATAAGAATTAGATAAACTGATTTCTTCTGGTGTAAAGATAGGATAATTCTTAGACTACTTGAATAGGTTCTTCAATTCTTCTTCATCAGATTCTGCAGTTGAACATTTTGGTTCCGCCAGTAGTAGCAATTTCTCTAGATCTAATGATAAGATAAAGAAAATAAGTTCTTATTATAATTAATGTAATAGAAAATGAATTAGATAGAAGACACAGCTGGTGCTGCTGTTTACGTGTACTTGACCGTTTAGAAAATTCATAATGTATTAACGTATATAATTTAAAACCACATATTAATATATTCCCCAAATTGTTATATAAAACTTAATTATCCATCTAAAGCAACCATCTACATATATTATATAAATTGATAGCTATATTACATTCCCCGATCACACAATTCCTCAATTCCAGTACATCCACCAATTATTCTAAAACTTTAGGTACTGCTCGATGATTGCGAGCTCTATAACCAGAATGACATTACAGCGACTGCTATAGACCAACCGCCCGCATTACTAATTAGTAATTTCAATAAATCTATGCTTTATAATCTCCAAAATTAATAGTTAATTCATGCTACGATGATAAAATTATTTGATGATCTGATAGTATCGCCGTGGGTTAAAGAACAGCCCTTCGACAGTCACCTTCTTCATCTCGGCGAACCTAACTTTTGCGTGATAACCATGAGATCTAATGTAACCATATATTAATACCAATGGGCTGAAACTGTTCTCAAGTATTACTAATGGATCGCCTTATACAGTATTATGTAATGGATTATCGACGCGGATTTAAGAAAATTTAGCAGAAAAGGAAATATTTCCCTGTCGATCACTTTATTTCCACCCCTAAATAAGTATTGATCATCGAAAACAGTCATAATAAGGTTCGGTCTTCCTAATTACTGTATATTGCGGAGTTACCGCTGGCCTAACATGGAATGAGGAAGGAGCTTGTGCATTTTAACTCCGAACCATTAGGCCAATGGCAGATGGATAGTAATTGATAACGATATGAAGTATAAAAGGAATTGATCATGACAGTTATGTTATCCAATTTCTCTTTTATAAACATAATCAGTTAATTCTAATTTAAATTACTAAACCAAGGAATCAACAATTATTCTAAAAATGACTTCTTCTAAAGTTTACTTAATTTCTGGTGCTAATAGAGGTATTGGCTTGTCAATTGTTCAAAAACTTTCTACTCGTGCTGATACTATTGTAATTGCCACTGCACGTCAACCAGAGAAAGCTACCGAATTAAATCAATTAGCAAAGGATACTTCCAATGTCTATGTTTTCAAATATGATGCTGCTATTCAAGAGGATGCTTATAACCTTGCTAAAGAAGTAGCTAAAGTAGTAGATGGAGTTGATGTTTTAATTGCCAATGCTGCAATTGCTGATGCTTTCTATAAGGTTGTTGATTTGCCAGATAATTTATGGATTGATCACTATAAAGTCAATGTTCTTGGTCCAATCTTTCTATTTAAAGCTTTTTATGAGCTTCTTAAGAAGCATGAAACTCGTAAAGTAGTCTTCATATCTAGTACTGCTGGTTCAATCACTGGTTACTTTCCCATTCCAAACTCTGCATATGGACAATCCAAAGCAGCGCTTAATTTCTCCATGAAAGAACTTAGTCATGAAACTAAAGATGAAGGATTTACTGTTATCTCCCTCCATCCTGGTGTTGTTGGTTCTGATATGGGTAAAGAAGCAAGAGCATCACTTACCAAATTAGATAAAAGTTTTGATGTCTTTTTCGAAGAAAATACTATTTCAACTGATGAAAGTGCATCATCTCAAATCAGAGTTATTGATGGTCTTACTAAAGAAGATAGTGGAAAGTTCTTTAGCCAAGATGGAACAGAAGCTCCATTTTAGATATGGAGTTGACATATAATGATAGACTAACATAAGCAAGCTGTTGATAATTAACTAAATAATATATAACAGTTATATTTAAAACCGTAAGCCCTCAGTAGATTCTTCTTCCCTGCACCTTGCCTCCGGCGGCTGGGCTCTGCCCAGACCCGTTGTTCC
Organism: Sugiyamaella americana; assembly: GCA_030583405.1. Classification (NCBI taxonomy): domain Eukaryota; kingdom Fungi; phylum Ascomycota; class Dipodascomycetes; order Dipodascales; family Trichomonascaceae; genus Sugiyamaella; species Sugiyamaella americana. The sequence goes on from JAJMID010000104.1 coordinate 3,560, forward strand.
TCGCTTCGCTCGGAAATAGTTATATTACATTACTAATCTAATAACCAGCAGCTCCTGGAGCATCTGCATCACCTCTTAATGACAATAATATTTCTTTAAAACGGGTCTTATCTCTACCATGTGCTTTTGCACCTTGATCAGATGTATCTACTAACTTGGCAATTCTATCCCATGCAGTACCGCCACTAACACTATTATCACGTTCTTCAATAAATGCCTTTGCTTCTGCTGCAGTTTGACTAACTGAATCATCTTTCTTTGTGTTATAATTTTCATAAAAATCATCAATTGCCTTTCTAGCTTTTTCTATAGTTTCTTTCTTTTTCTGTTCTGATAATTCATCTCTTCTTTGAATTTCAAGTTCTTGACGAGATTTCCAAGCCCTGAAGAAGAGTTAGTACGGTTCTTATGCCTCCGGCGGCCGGGCTCCGCCCGGACCCGATGCCCCCGCTTCGCGGGGGATGCTATACGTGGGCACTTACTTGATATGTTCAGAATCATCTAGAGAGAGCTTTTTAGTTTCAGTACTTAATTGGTCTTGACCAGGAAGATAAGGAGCTGCTGGTTCTGAAATAAGTCCCGAAGGGTTCAATTCGTTATGCTAATAAGTTAGTTTCTGCCGCCTCTTATATCAATTCCTCGCGTAGCGAGGAACAACGGGTCCGGGCAGAGCCCGGCCGCCGGAGGCACTGAAACGTACACTTTCTAATGCTGGAAATGAGGTTTCAAAACCTCTAACTTCTTCATCAACACTAGTTGGTTCTCCAAATGCATTAGCATCGTCTCCTAATACTGCCTTTTCTCGTGCAAGAAAGTCATCATTTTCAAATTCTGTTGGTTGGTTTGAGGTGAAATCTTCATCAATTTCTTCAAGAGATGGAAAGTTGGACATTGTGGTTTGTGAGTTCTAAGTTTGAAATAAATCGAATGTTGATAAACTGTTATATAATGTACTGTACTGTATGTAGTGCACCCTCTCTCTGTTTATTGTAACCCTATTTAACAACATGTCTTGATGGGCATAGTTGTTACCCGGGTTAGCCGTGGGCAATGGGGCTATATGGTGGTGCGGTGAGAATGAGTTGTACGGTGATTAGGAATCGTACGGCTTAAAAAAAACCCTACTCAATCTTCATGATACAGTTAACTAGTGCAAGTGCTTCGCGATAATTAACAAAGATTAGACATTTATCTTTATCTTCATATAATTAATAACTTATCTAGTTTAGTCGTATAGACATAGACTATATACCTTTTTGAAGCAACGCTTGCTTTTGCTGTATTTTGGGGTTTGTCTTCCGGTCATATTATAATTCTACAATGTCTTTCTCTGAAGATGTTCTATTATCGAAATTGATGACTGTTAATGAAACTCAAGAATCTATTGTGAAAATATCGCAATGGATTTTGTTTCATAAGCGGTATGCTGAGCAATCAGCTCATGTATGGCATAAATATTTAATTCAAGGTAAATATATTGAAAAGTAGGGTTATTGGATAACGGAGATTGGGTAGAGTGTAAAGCGAGATATGAAAGGCAGTAGATTGGGTAATAGTATATATTGCGTATTAAGTAGTTCCTAGAATTAACGATAATTATATAGCTCTTCTCCTATTTCAATTCATCATCTCACACTCTAGATTTCTCCCTCATCCATATAACTCTTCTTATCCTTCTTCCCCCCTCTTCTTATACTAATATATTTAAGCACCTGAAAATAAAAAATTACCTCTCTTATATCTTGCAAATGAAATCGTTCAACAATCAAGAGCTAAAAAGAAGGATGAATTTGTGAAATCATTTGCTCAAGTGTTTCCTGATGCTATTGGCCAAACTTATAAATATCTTCCTCACTCAACTCAAAATAAAATCCGTCGACTTGTCGATGTTTTAAAGCAAAGAAGTATTTTTAATGATTCAGTAACAGCAGCAATAGAAAATCAAATATCTGGTCAAAAGAAAGCTACTTTTGCAAATTCTGCTCTTGGAAGTTCTTCAATCCCTCCTCAATTAACAACTATTTCATCATTAATAAAGACAGAAGTAGATTCTTCAAATAGTACTGAAGTCGCTTTAAAAAAGACTTTAAATGAATATACTCAATTATTTGATAGTGATACTCTACCGGCTCCTCCATTGTATAATACTAAATTATCACAAATAATTGCTCAAATGAATTCCACTGAAGCATCTCTTTCTAATTTATTAACAACAAGAAAGGGCTTGGTTAATGAACTTAAAAGATTACTAGAGACGAATGAAAACCTATTAAAAAAATCGGAATCTCAACTTAAGGACATTCAAGAAAAGAAGAAGCATGCATTAGAAACTAAAGAGGAATTATCTTCTCTTCTAGTTAATGATTCTAATAACAATGAAGAGCTGGAGTCAAATAACACAGTAGGTTCACCATCAGCTCCAGATATTGAAGAACTTACACCTCCTGCAACTGAATCGTTTACTCCACCCGCACCTGAATCACTCACTCCCCCAGCCCCTCAATCGTTCACTCCACCACCACCATCTCAACATGAACAAGATTCTTTACCAACCCAGCCACAACCTTCATATAATGACTTTGTTGATGATTCTCAAGCTCCTAGCTATAGCCCATTAAGTTCCGATGAAGAAGACGATGATGAAAATGTTACTCAACCAGTTGCTAAAAAACAAAAAGTATCTGAAGTACCTGAAGTACCTGCGTTATCTGGTACTGATCTCGAAGGGTTAGATCCTGCAGTAGCAGCTTTCTTATCTAAACTTGCTCCTTAATAATAATATTTATTTTATGTCTATATATATATAATAACATTTGTATTTTACCTGCTCTCTATCCTTCTCATGCCTCCGGCGGCTGGGCTCTGCCCAGACCCGTTGTTCCTCGCTCCGCTCGGAGGATCGGATAATTCGCCAGCAAGTAGCTATATAGAGGATCGGATAAATTCGCAGTAAGTAGCTGTAGAATAAAAAGGCGGGTAGCGGCCATTTTTTATCTTTGATCATACAGTAATATATGCTAATAAATATAATAATTAATGCAATACTGTTCTTATCTTTAGTGTCTAGTACTAAGCATTAACATTTTTCCTAAACATCCAGGGTTCGGCCCGGGCGGAAAAACTCACACACGGCGAAGCATATTGCCGAGTTAGTACGTAAGCATAGACAAATACAAAGTGCCTACTAGCAAAGCACGCTGATTAATCTTTACTTTCCATCAGCTTTTTATTATAATCTTTAATACATTTTTTATTTATTACAATTAATGCAATAACAAATTAATAACAAATTAATAGCTCTTACCAATCCCAATCTGTATGCTCTTAGTCTGCCTAGAAATATTTACGTAATAACACTAGTACCTGCAAATGGCTCCTACAATGGCTCCTACAATGGCTCCTACCATATCCATTCCTTTATCAGTACCTTGCCGATCTCGCTTTCCGGTACCCGATATACCTCTTACTGATCATAAGAGCGATTATTCATACTATTTTTCCTATTCTCGGTTAAGTGCCCTGCTTACTGTTGCTGTCAGGACTTAGCCTTTAACTCTTTTAGTACTTAATATGCAAATTTTCTGTACAAGCCAACGGTTATTTTGCATGCTGCCACCGCGGTTGAAGCCAAGAGTGGTTGGTACCAAGCTTCTAACTTTATTTAGAAAGACAATTAAACAATAATCCGGAGCTTATATATACTGGCCCTTACAGACCGTTATCATGATAAAAATAAACCCATGTCTGGAGATTCTTGTTACATCATTAGTTACACTTTCATAACTCTCAATCATCAGTTGGTTTCTTTCAAATAACTTATCTACAGGTTCATCTAAAAATGCATTTCACAATGAAGAAAAATCCTCTGTATTTAAAAATATCGATAATGCTAATTGTTATTCAATTATTATTTTTGGGAAACCTTTCATATCTTTATGGATCAGTATTTAGAGATACAGAAAGAGTGCATCGACTTAACTTTTTGGCAGTAAATTTAGATGATGGTGTTATTGCTGAAAGTATGATTGCTGCATATTCTGATCTAAAAGCACCTACTTTCCCTACTATACATTTCATTAATGCTAGTGAGTTTAATTATTCACCTGAACTTATCAAGCGGGAGGTTGTCAATGGTCATTACTGGGCAGCCATTTATACTAATAATAATGCATCTAATAGATTGATCGATGCTATCACCAATGGAGGAGACGCAGCTCAAAATTATAACCTTTCTGACGCTATTACATATATTTGGAATGAAGTACGATATCCACCATTTTCTGATTCACTTATGGCTGGTAATCTGAATCAATTAGTAGCTGCTACTAGAGTTTCATTTAGTCAAATTTACGGATCTACTGCATTACAAACCCTTAATGAGGATAGCAATTCTTTGCAAGTACTTTTAAATCCAATTGGTTCAGTATCTATTAATATCCAACCAACGAACCAAGGTTCTGGAAGATTTATGAATACATTATCTATTGCCATGTTGGTTCTTCAGCAATTCTTTTTGGTAGTAGGACCAAATATGGTATTTTTAGGGATGGGTATATATAAGAAGATGACTTGGCAAAGAGTACTAGCAATTAGATATATATTTGCAGTTTTAAGTGCTTTTCTAAGTGGATTAACTATTGCTGGATATTATTGGGCATTTAGAGAATCTTGGAATGTAAATGGTTCTCAATTTGTATTGACATGGATGGTACTTTGGTTAACAACACTAGTTTTCCATTTATTTTTACTAGGAGTTAGTTGCATGATACCATTACCATTCATGCCATTAGTTCTTGTTACGCTTATATTCATAAGTGTAACGGGTACTATTGTACCACTTGATCTTTCCCCAGGTTTTTATAGATGGGGCTATTCTCTGCCAGCATACAACGCATATCAAATTCTAACTGATATTTGGTCTGGAGGACAAATATTAGTTCTTTATAGAGCATTACCAATCTTATTTTCATGGTTGGTTGTAACTACAGCATTTTCAATCTTTGCAATAAGAAGGATATGTTTTAAAACAAAAAATGCATCACCACCACCATTACCAAAAGAAATAGAGTCACCATCATTAGAAGAGAAGGCGTAGGCATCTCGTTATAGATTATTTATGCATATATGTAAACGATAGAAGTAAATTAATATTATTAATGTTAGAATTTCCGAGCAAAGCGAGGAACAACGGGTCCGGGCAGAGCCCGGCCGCCGGAGGCAAGTAAGCAAGGTAGGGGTAAAAAGTCTATATACAGTATATTAACATTGCTTTTGAAGTTCTTCAGAGAGCCTAAGGAGATAAAATTTTCTAATTTCATGAGGAACATTTCTAAAGTTATCAATTACCTTTGAAAGTGCTTTACGACCATCTTCATAAGCAGAAATATCACGATTGCCGTAGACATCCTTGCCTGCTGCATAGAGAGATGGTTCAAGATCTCTCCAGAAGAAATTAATGGAAATAGATGGTTGTAAAGGTTGGGTAGCATGAAGCCACATAGCTGGAATGAAAATAATATCTCCTGGTTTCATTATAACTTCAATTGGATGAGTTTTATTATGAGATGGTGGTGGATTGTCAAATATATTTTCTATTGTAGATGAGGATGCACCAGGAGGAAATGATAAATGAATAACATCTGAAGGGGGATATAATCTTACTCTTTTCTCGCCTACTATTTGACACAATACGTTAGCAGTAACATCATAATGAAGCCACATGCTGGTATTTGCAGATGAAAGCCGAAGAGGCGATGAGAAGTGGTTTTGTTCAATGGCTTTGAGAAAGGCGGGAAGTTGAAAGTCATTGGATAGTCCTGGGAAATCAGTTTTAAAAAATGCTGGTTTGGCTTTAGGATCCTCAGTAGAAACTGATCGGAGATAAACTTTATCTTCAGATGATGACATGCGATTAATGAATTCTTTAAAATCTAACGTTTTATATTGGAAATTTTTTGATTGAAAATTTAATGCTGATGAGTTAGTTATATGAGCTACTATTTTAGTATCAGCGCCAACTTTGTTAATCAAATAATCTGCTGATAACCAATTTGTATCACATAATCCAAACTTATTGTTTGTGAAAAGAGTAGGAGTATTGGCTTGTGAGATGAGTTGGAATTGTTGTTGAGATACAGGTGTTTCACTTACGTTTATAGTTTTGATTTCATCAATTGCTAATTGTGAAGGAGAATCATTTTCTACTGCGAGTTCTTCAACAGGTGATATCTTTGCAAGTGTAAGAGAATGTGAAGAAGGTTCACCAACTCCAATGGTGTATACATCATCCCAGAAAGAACCAAAAGAAAAACATACACATCCTCCGCCATATGAAACTAAATACTTTTCCTTTTCATCAGTTTTAATTATATCAAGATTAGATGCTACCAACATTGGTAATAATTCTTCCGATTTTGAAATTGGATTTTTGGAAATTTCATATGAATTTAAATTCAATGTAATAAACATATCAGATCTATCAAAAAGTTTATAAGAAGATACACCACCTGAGATTAAAATTGTAGAATCATCGATAAAACTTGCATTTGCATTGTATCTATTTAATAATTCGTTGTTAATTGGAAGTTTTGAAACAGTTAAATCATTTTCATAAGAAACAGTATAAACATTTGAATGAATAATATTATCACTATCCATACCACCAATAATAACACCAATGTTTGAGTTTTGGTTCCATGAAAAAGCACAAGACAATAAATTTGGAATAGATTCTCTAAATTTAATATAATTCCAACCTGATTCACGAGACCATATGATAAATGGTGATTCTTCCTTTTCAACTGAACCACCAAACACTAAAACTTTATCGTTAATAGCAACTGCTGAATGTCTATATCTAGGAAATGGTAAGTTATCAACATTTGACCATTTTCCGGTTGATTTAGATAATAACCAACAATCATTTAAAGGTCTTGAAGGATTTAAACGTCCGCCCACTAGGAGAATATCACCTGATTTCAAGCTAGATAAGGTATGGCACATTCTACCAGGAATTGGGGAATCATTTTGGATGAAGGAAGAGGATTCTTTGGAGGTAATTATTAAACTATCACTTAATCTAGTAGTTGTTAAACCGCCATGAATAAAGATTGAATCTGAATTATTGAAAGCACAACCTGCAGCAAATTTCCTACGGACTTTTGGAATAGAAGTTCTAGAAATGAAAATTTCTGGACCATTGGTAATATTATTAATGGTTGTTTCAGTTAATTCATTGGAACTGCTATTTATATGTAAATCAATACTTGTACCACCACTAGCATGTAATATAAAATAATGTTGGCCAAATAAAATAAACTCTTCCCATTCATCAAAATCTTCTACAGACTGAACAAACCTCTTTTCTGATTCAGGAATTTCATCTCTCCAAAAATCATATAAATTTTGAATATTAACAGATTTCCATCCTCGAGAGAGGAATCGATCTTTTTGTAAATTTGTGGTTGGATAAGAAGATATACTATGAAGAGGAGTTTTTAAACTATTGAAATGTTTTAACATTGTCTTTGCAAAAGGATGTTCTTCATTGGATGGCATTATCTGTTCCAAAAGAGCAAATTCAGTTCTTGGTAACGTAGCTGCCCACTTGATAAGAGCATCAGCAGTTTCTTTAATCATATACGTTATAGATACTTCAGCAGTAAAGAGGACAGTAGAATTTTCCAAATCAAATAATTCTCTTAATGATTTTTCAAAGTTATTTAATTCGCGAAGATCACACCCTAAAGCAATATACTTTTCAGTTTGTAAATAAATTTTAGGTGGGATAATAGGGGATGGAGTGGGTGTGGGTGTGGGTGTAGTAGAATTATCTTTAGGAGTTGAGCTTGTACCATCGCTTGGTCCTGTAACTACTTCTCCAACTATATCAGATAATTCTTTATTTTTAACTATAGTTCGTGCTTTCTTTTCAATCAAATCATTATAATCAACATCAACAAATACTACATTTTCGCAATATTCTCCTGTTAATAAGTATTGAAATGGATAGGGATCAAATCCACAACCAAGATTAACAACAATTACTTTTCTACCAACTTTATTATTTTCTATTAATACTTTTGTAATAATACTTTTCATTGCTTCCATTCTTGTCCAATACCCTCGATTGATAATAGGTGATCTACGTTGAGGTTTTGGAACAAAATATCTGAAAAATTCTATAGATCTAGGAGAAGTTTTTTTTGTATAAAGTCGTTCAACAGACCTCTTTGAAACGATAGAAGAATCATTTGTACCTTGAATAGATTCATCAATAAGTAATTTCTTCTTTTTAATAATTTTTTTAGATTTGCCAGTAGTGGAGGTTGAGTTGATAGAAGGGGAGGGCGAGGGGGAGGGGGTGATAGATAATGAAGTTGATAACGAGGTTGATAAGGAGGTCGATAACTCAACTTGATCTGATGGAGATGATGAATGAGACATTTCTTCTTAAACTTTATACAATGTGATAAGTTTGTCTCATAATCTTTCTAAAATTTGTATCTAAATTAACTTTATAAATATGTAGATTCCACGCAATATGAAATTTTAAAAAAGACCCTGCATGAAAGTTTTTTTGTAGATCCTGTTATGTTGCTCGAAGATGTGATTATATTAACAACGACTTTAAGTTCAGGATTTAGATGTTAATTTTGTTAAAGATAAATTATTATTTTTTTGAATTTATGATTATAATTTCGATCTAATCTCTTATTTATATATTATATAAATTAACTACTAAGCTTACCTACACTTATTATCAGCAATTGTTTGGTAATCACGTGAATCCCATACCTCTATCTCCCCACCTTATCAAAACAGCCCCCGTAATCACCTCAATCAATTGCTATCACCACCACAACTATTACTATCACCAATGGATAATGAAATCCATGAGGTACCTTTACCATCGAATGGTGATAGAACACATATAAGAAGAACTTCTTTAAATGATTCAATTAAAGATGGTGGTACTTTCATAGCTAGTGATACTCCTACACCCCTTCCTACACCTCATCCTACACCTCATCCTAATTCTCATCCAACCTATATATCATTTGATAATCTATCTCAAGCTCCAACAATTGAAAATACTCCTCAACAAATTAAAACTATAAGTTTAGCTCCACCTCCTAAATTCATGTTAACTAAATTTACCATCTATGAAACTAAAACAAAAATGTATATTGTTGGATCGAACTCAAGAGAATCTCGATTCAAATTATTGGAAATCGATTTGACTGCTCCTAAAGACCAATTGATTATTAATGAAAAGACACCAACCTCAGTTAATAGATCAGGTATTATTGAAATCTTATCTAATGTTGAAAAAGATGCTGATTCTAATAAAAGTGGATTTGGTAATAATGGATTAACAAAACGATTAACTGCTTGGGCTATACTTGGATTTATTAGATTTACAGAAGGTTATTATATATCGGTTGTTACTAAACGTAGTATAGTTGCTTTAATTGGTGGTCATTTTATTTATCATATTGAATCAACTGAATTGATTCCTATTACTCATAGTAGTAATTATCGTAAACCAGATAGAAGATCTGATGAAGCTAGATTGATGAATACTTTCTTAAGTTTAGATTTAAGTAGAACTTTCTATTACAGTAATACTTATGATATTACTCATACATTACAATATAATATGATAAGAGAAAAGGAGACAATATTAGGATTGTATAACGAACCTCCTAGTGATAGATTTGGTAAATATAATGAAAGGTTTTTATGGAATATTCAATTATTAGAACCAGTAAGAAATAATTCTGATGGAATATTAGGTTGGTGTACTGCAATTATTCATGGATTTATTGATCAAGCAAAAATAAGCGTTTGTGGGAGAAATATTCTAGTAATAATATTAGCTCGTAGATCAAGATATTTTGCTGGAGCAAGATTTCTTAAACGTGGTGTTAATGATCAAGGGAATGTTGCAAATGAAGTAGAGACTGAACAGATTGTTTGTGACCATTTAACAACATCACTTCATGACCCAAAAGATGGATTGTTTAATTGTCCAAGATACACATCTTATGTTCAGCATAGAGGAAGTATACCTCTATATTGGACTCAAGATGTAAGTAAGAATATGACCCCCAAACCACCAATTGAATTAAATGCAATTGATCCATTTTTCACCTCTGCTGGATTACATTTTGATAATATGTTTAGAAGGTATGGATCACCGTTATTAATATTAAATTTGATAAAAACAAGGGAAAGATTACCAAGAGAAACCAAGTTGTTAGGAGAATTTGAACAATGTATTGCATATTTAAATCAATTTCTTCCTGAAGAATCAAAAATGCTTTATACGTCTTGGGATATGAGTAGAGCTTCAAAATCTCGTGACCAAGAAGTTATTGAATTTTTAGAAAATTATGCCGAAAAGACTCTTAAAAAGACTGGATTCTTTCATAATGGAAAGAATCTCAATTGGTTAAAGATTCAAGATGGTATTTGTAGAACAAATTGTATAGACTGTTTAGATAGAACCAATGCAGCACAATTTGTTATAGGCAAAAAGGCACTTGGTTATCAATTATATGCTTTAGGAATAACAAATACAACAAATATTGAATATGATTCAGATGTTGTTAATCTCTTGACAGAAATGTATCATGATCATGGTGATACAATAGCATTACAATATGGTGGTTCACATCTTGTTAATACAATGGAAACATATCGTAAGATTAATCAATGGACAAGTCATTCAAGAGATATGATTGAAAGTATTAGAAGATTTTATAGTAATTCATTTGTAGATTCACAAAGACAAGATGCAATAAATTTATTTCTTGGAAATTTTGTGTGGAATGAAGGGCAGCCCAACTTGTGGGATTTATCAACTGACTACTATCTTCATAATGATTTCTTTGTAAGAAATAAACCAAGAAGAAGTTATCTAAAATGGTGGATACCAGGAAATCTGTTACCAATCAATACAAGATTAAACCAAATAATTGATAAAATTGATATAGAAAATGAAGAATTTGAACCATTACTACCGTATGGAGAATTTATTGATAACTATTGGAATGAGTATTATCGACCAAGAACTTTAACATCATTAAAATCAACATTTGCATATAACATGAATTCAACCTTAAGATATTTACCAGTTTCCAAAAATAATTATTTAAGTAGTCCGTTCATATCACGGAAACCAGTATTTGAAGAAAAAGACAAGGATAGTAGCAATCAGCAACAAAATAAAAGTAAATCAAAATCACGATTATCATCTCGCACAGTAAATATCCGTAAAGAAGCAATGAAGAGAGCATCAATGATATACCAAACACCAACATTTATTAGCGAGAGAGTATTTTCCGGCAGAGCAACCAAAGTAGAAAATGAAGAAGTAAATAAAAGTTCAAGATCACATTCCAATTCAATTTCAATATCAAGCCCAAGAATATCAATGGATACGTTTGAAGAGAATACTTTTCTTCAACATGACATCGTTTCGTTCACACAAAACCTACTTGATCCGAATGTATCACCAAATAGAGAAGAAAAGTATAATGAGCATGTTAAAAATGACCTTCAATTTGAAACTGATATTCTCAATTCAACAAATACTATATCACCTGATGAAATTTTATCGAATCTCAAAGTATCTGATCAAGATTATAAAATATATGAATATTACTATAAACTATCCCATCTTGACAAAAACCCAAAATCCGGTAAAATCAATAAACTTGAACAATATAGTCCTATTTATCAAGATTGGCTCTCTCTAAAGTATCTTTAACTCTTCCTCAACTGCGCCATTTGCCTCCGGCGGCCGGGCTCTGCCCGGACCCGTTGTTCCTCGCGGAGCGAGGAAAATTAGTTGAAGCCGTATAGTCGTGTTTTCCTCGCGGAGCGAGGAACAACGGGTCCGGGCAGAGCCCGGCCGCCGGAGGCAGAACGAATAGAAGAAATAAATAGTTTATTTAGATTGCCTAGAGGAAAGAAGTTTCGTTACTAGGTCCTTTACGTTATCCTCAGGAATTGTCTCTGATTTTTTAATACATTCAGCAATTTTTAAGATAGTTAAATTATCTGGTCCATTGATCCATATCTTACCATTCATTCCAATTGCTATTTCATATGGTATGATTTCTCCAATTGCATTAAGAACTTCTCCTCCTTGGAAAAGAAGTTTGCGTGCATATGCTAATGATACTTCTACCACGTAACCATCTTTAAGCTCACCAAATCCTGCTGCTTTTCCAGTTGTTGCATCAAAACATTCCATTTCTACTTCAATATCTTTATCTGCAATGGCGATTCTTCCGTATACTAATGTTCCAGTTGGTAAATTTGGTTTATTCTTTTTGGTGGCATTTTCAAATGCAAATTGCCCTAATCTTACAAAGGATGATCCATCTTGTAAAAGAACTTTAAATCCTTCATTTTGTTTTCCAATTACAACCCCAATTACATGGTCTTTTGCTGATGGAATATATCGTTTACCATTAGATTCAATATATGCTGATGGTCCGCTGTAAGACTTTTGTTGAAGGTTAATATAACCAGCCTTAACTGGTATAGGTTTGGATAATGGTGGTTGGTACAATCCAGGTCCAATGGTTATATTCTTTTCATCTAGTAAAGAGTCTAGTGAATCTCCCGGTAGAATTATTTGTGACATAATAAATAAATATAATTAGTAGGTAGTGCAAAGAATGAAATTATATTTTTTTACCAACATGCATGAAAAGTGGTGAAGTTAATAGAAGCTGTAATTGCATAAAGTCTTTTATAAGGATATAGTACAGAGCGGGATTAGTATATGTATAATAGCCTCCTGCGATATTAATTGACTATAGTTTTATTATATTATATTATTATAGTCTGTATAGAACTAGCTAAGTACTTAAGTAGAAATACTGGGAATCTTGTTGCTACTAAGTAATTCTTAAATCTAGTAGACTGTTTCTACCACAAACCCCCCTCGCCCCATACAATTTTCCAATCATTATCAAAACCACTGGCTTATGCAAACGGTCATTGTAATTGAATTTCTATTTCTAAGACGAGGTTTATGTACTTGTTTGCAGCATGTACATTCTTATAAACGCTACCAGCACTGCAATGGACAGTCGTCGGTTTGAACTTCTTATTCTTAACTATCGTTTAATAGTCGAATTCTCCCATCTATCTATCTATACCACTATTACTCTGCCATATATATTACAATAATAATACTATCAATTTATCCTTTGCTTGTTATTACCTCCTCCAGTTTATCGCCACATATCGGTCTTACTTTGTTGAATGTCGATCCCATAGCAATAGCAGCACTGCTACTGCTGCTGATATAAACTGGGCAAGGAATTAATTATCTTATCGCTATGCATAAGTTAAGCGCAGTACGGTTAAGAGGGGGGATGTTGACAGTAACGGCCAGTCTAAGGTTGATAGTTTAATTTGTAAGAGGTTTACATGAATCTCATAATAGAATATAAGGATATATTATTCTGAGTATTTGGATATACTGATTAGATATCCTTTTATTTATATTAGATTCGTTATTTGAAAAGAAAGGAATAAAGGAGGAAGTGAAGAAATTGAAATTAAGATTAGAGGGGCTGCTATTACTATATTCTTTGTAAAATCGCCATTAACGCCTTTAACGCCATCACTTGTGCATTCTACCATCATATCAAAGCTTTCACCAATTTAAGAGATTCTCTACATTCATCTATTGCAGATAGTTAGAATAGGGTGGTCTCTTTCCTATTACCTAGCGTATAGCTTAATCATATTTCATATCGAGATCCACCCACCTCAACCACATTGTCCATCATGTCTCATAATTTAGGAAGAAGAGTACTTGAATATCTTTGGGATAGTGAACCAGTTAATAGCGATCTTATGAATGAAATCATTTGTTTGGGAGTATCATATGATCCAAATGAAGATGATAAAGATGGAGATAACAACAATATTGAAGAGAACACAACCACCTCAGTTCAATCTAATGCTCCTACATCGACTTCAACCAATCTCACTACCCCCACCACCACCCACTCTACTGCGCCTACCAATACAACAGCACGAATTTCAAAATGGCCATCTAGCTTCTTATCAGATGTAGAATCAAAAATTTGGCTTACATATAGAACAGGATTTCCATTAATTCCCAGATCAAAAGATGGGCCATCAGCAGTAAGATTAACAGGAATATTAAGAGGAGGAGGTATAGATCCATCAGGATTTACATCCGATGTAGGATGGGGATGTATGATAAGAACAGGTCAATCATTACTAGCAAATGCTATTTCAATATTAGAATTAGGAAGAGATTTTAGAGCCACCACTACTCCCAATATTAAAGAACTTGAAATCATTCAATTATTTCGAGACGAACCAACTGCACCATTTTCAATACATAATTTTGTTCGACATGGAGAAGATATGTGTGGGAAAAAGCCCGGAGAGTGGTTTGGGCCATCAGCAGCTGCTAGTAGTATTAAGTAAGTAATCTATCGGTCGATGCCTCCGGCGGCCGGGCGCTGCCCGGACCCGTTGTTCCTCGCTACGCGAGGAATACAGGGGTATAGGATCTTGGCCATCCGAGCCGAGCGAGGAACAACGGGTCCGGGCAGCGCCCGGCCGCCAGAGGCATCGTCGTTGGTAGCAAAAGCTAACAGTATAGGTTTTTATGTGAAAGATTTGCTTCTGATAGATTGAAGGTTTATTCTAATAATGGATCAGATGTTTATGAGGACCAGGTTTTGAAAGTTGCTATTGATAAGGAGGGCCAATTTAATCCAGTACTTATTTTATTGGGAATTAGAACTGGAATTGAAAATGTAAATCCAATCTATTTTGATTCTTTAAAGGACTTTTTAAAATGTAAACAAGCAGTGGGGATCGCTGGTGGTAGACCTTCGGCTTCACATTATTTCTTTGCTTATCAGGGAAATAATTTATTCTATTTAGATCCTCATAAGAATCAATGTAGTTTAAAAGTCGATGATAATGGTTATTTAGATGATGATTCCTATTATTCAGTTCATTCCAGGAGAATTCGATTGTTAAATTTAAAAGAAATGGATCCAAGTATGTTGGTTGGTTTTCTAATTCGTAATAAAGATGATTGGAATGATTGGAAAAAGTTCATGGTTAAGAATAAGATTGTTAATATCTCGCCAAGTGATTCTGTTTTATTAAGAAGGTCCTCAGTATCTGCAATAGGAGATGATGATGGTGGTTTTATAGATGTGTCGTTAGAAGAGGAGGATGACGGAGAAGTAATGTCATTAGAAGAGGAGGAGGGAGAGGAAGAGGGAGAGGAAGAAGGAGAGGTAGTTGAGTTAAGAGGCGAAGAAGAGGGCGAGGTAGTTGAATGGAGGAAAGAAGATTTTGATGAGAGTGAACAATTCGAGTTAAGAAAGGAAGATGATGAGTTAACTTACGAGGGGGATGAAGGAGAAGTGATTGAACTAAAAAGGGAAGATGCTGATGGATATAAGCAAACCAAGATAGCTAACAACGCTCTGGTTGAAAGCAAAAGTGAAATTGAAGATGATATGCAAGACGATGAACCAGTTATGGTTGAATCACTAAATAATCATAAGCACAGACATAACAGAGAAAAAGATACTGATAGTGATGATTCGGTCAAATCTTCTTCCTGGCCAAACAAATCCCCATCATTTTCCCCATCAGATGATGATTATTCTAACCAAGTGAAACCTATTAGACGAGATTCCTCTTATGACCCTGTAATTATACCACCTGTTAATGTTAGCAAAAAAGTTAACTATGGAGATACAGAAGAAGAATGGGAAGAGATGAACTCCAATCTCAATTATTCCACAACAACAGCCTCTTCTACTATATAAATTATTATTAATGACTATTATTATGTATATTTTGTAGTTACGCTACATTGGATCCTCTAACTCCGAGCGTAGCTCGGAGCAATTGGTCCGGGCAACGCCCGACCGCCGGAGGCACTCATTATGGTGGTCACCGACCATTTCGGCCGGAGCATTATATGCCCTAACCCTATTCTCCCAAGGACTATATAAAGAGCAGTAAAGTCATAAAAGATGGAATCTTTTCTTTCTTCTTTTTTTTCCATACTTACCTAGAGACGTTGCTGGAGCTCATGAATTCTTAGTGACGGAATACATTGTCTACATTGCACACGGTAGTACGATATATTTACCTACTATCTTCGGGTAGTATGGGTCTCATAATTTTTGATCTCGACCTTTATAGGTTCTTAGTATGGAGAAATTTTTCTTCTCTATCTTTTTTTTATAACATTAAATGAGGTCGTTTGATGTTGTAAAAAAGTGAAGAGAGGGGATCGTTTATGGGGACATGTATGTAATTATATAGTTATAAGATTGTTTTTATATTTATTGTATATAGTTATTTATATGATTATAGCGTTAGTTGTTTTCAATATTCATTGAGGTTCGAAATTAGCACCAGGTACTAAGAAGGTTGGATCTCTAGGTGCTGCTTGAGGTTGGAGGTTGGTGTTATCGCTACCTCCAATACCAAGTTTGGACCCACTATTGACGTTGTTATTAGCTGGTACATTGGTAGCAGTTGGAACAACTTTATTAATTGCACCATTGACGGTTCCACCAACACCGAGAGATAGAGCACCACCGTTGTTAGCACCATTATTACCACCGTAGTTAGCACCATTGTTACCACCGCTGTTAGCACCATCATTACCACCGTTGTTAGCACCATTGTTACCACCGTAGTTAGCTCCATTGTTACCACCGCTGTTAGCACCATTGTTACCACCGTTGTCATTGTTATTACCAGTTGCAGCACCAGTGGAAGTAGATTGACTATTACCAGCTGAACTCTGTCCACTACTCTCCCACTGTTGATAAAGACTGTTAAGATTACCTACTGCAGCGACCAATAACTCAGAGGGATCTGAATCAGTAGCTGAATCGAGTGCTTGCAAACATACAGTAATTGAAGAAACATAATCTGTTAACATCTTTGTAAGAGTCTGAGGATCCATTGAGGAAGAGTTTGCTACTTTAATTACATTACTAATATCAGCTGCCAATTGTACCTGAACTGAATCTGGTGATTGTCCTTGACCAAGAGATGCTACAAGATTGTAGTTTTGAGCAAGAGAATTTGCAACTACTCTCATTACATCAAGATCAGTAGAAGGTGCTGATGATGTTGTTGCTGTAGTAGCAGCATAAACATGTAAAAGTAAAGATATCCAAAGAACTATACAATTATACATTAGAGTGAATAATTCGTAAAGGTATACAAAATTTATATACTACAGAAAAGTCTAGGTCTATGGTTATATATATATCTAAGAATTTGATTTTAAAGGTTTATATAGATGTCTATATAGTGTAAAGTTTCTTATATTAATACAAGGTGAATTGTTAGACAAACATAATGATATATAGATGCCCATGAAAGCAATGAATCCCTTGTTTATTACATTCAATTAACAAAGAATGAAACTTTGTATAAGTGGATCAATATTACTCTAGAGAAGCAAGAGCCTTGAAAGGGGTTGATCGTTCAGCTTAGTTAGGATGTCCTACATCTTCTTCTTCCAAGAGTCGATCGATAATTAGACTATTGTAAGTTGCGGCAGGACGAAATGGAGAATGAACTTGTTGCGACCTGTCCCTTCCTTATTACTTCACTTGATCAATATAGAAATAGCCAAATTATTATGCTTCATACATTAATTTGGTGATTAATAATACTTCCTTAATTAATAAATATCTCTCTTTTAATAATGAAAGCAGATTATGAGCCCGGCTCTTATATGCAATACGCCAAGGCACGATACCGACGGTACCTCACACAGAGCAAGAATTCAATTAAATTGAATTGTGACCGCGTGTTACAAGTTTCTCTCTCCTCCAAGGTTCCCAAAGTAATAATCGTAATAAACTAATAACCAGAACTGCTGCAAACCTTGTTCTGTTCGGCGTCCTCGCATAAAACTAATGGGGAGTTGAAACTTACCAAGAGATAGTCACTCAGAGAGAGTATTTTGCTAACTTCTTCAGCGGGATCGGTATTTGGTGATTCCGTAAGGGATTATAAGAAAGAAATCATCCAATACTAAAGCAGCTCCTCCTCATATCTTCCTGCATAGTGAGTAAGTAGCAATTAATCTGATATAGCATATGAATATAAGAATTAATAATATGAATCATAGTATGATAAGCTATATAATCCGAGCGGAGCTCGGAACAACGGGTCCGGGCTGAGCCCGGCCGCCGGAGGCTAATGGCGGATACGGAGAACGGATAAATCTATGCATCTTCGTTATAAATGCATGAATATCACCATAACCGTTAGTAACTATTACTATATTGAAATCAATATGCACGTGAACTGACCAGAATTAAGTCTCGATATCTTTCTTAATCATCATTATCTCTAACAATGGCTAAAAAGTTTAGAGGGAAAGGTGGTGGGAGTGAAAATGGTAAAACGAAGGGGAAAGGAAAGGAGAAAGGAAAGGGTAGAGGAAAAGGAAGAGGGAAAGCAAATGGCAATCAAACTTCACGGAATAGATATAATGATCTGAATAAGACTCTTTATCAAACAAATGATTCAGAAGGTAGTTTACCAAAAGCTCATCGTCATTATAAAATGAGTTTAAGTAAGGAAGCCTGGTTAACTTCTCATCATGGAGGGATTTCAAATAACAAATTAAGAGAAATGCCAATTGTTTTTATAAAATCGACTGAAGTGTATGATCCATCAAAGTTAGATTGGGATCCAATAAATAAAAGGTTAAAGAAGATTGAAGGAGAGGAAGGGGAGGGGGGCGTAGAGGGAGTGGGAGGGAGAGATATAGATATGCAATTAGATGAACCGTTGGATAAACAATATACTGATGATGTTGAAAGAGCTGAAACTGCTACCTCTGAAAAGGATATCTTCTCATCTGAAGATGATGATTATGATATTGAAGCAGGTGATGACGAGAAGAGTGATCCAAGTTCATTAGTAGGTTGGAGTGGAATGGGCGTAAGTGTGGGAATTGGTCCAGGTATTGGAAATAGTACTGAAGACATCAATGCTGGATCTGGTTCTGGTTCTGGTTCAAGCTCAAATTTAGGATTGGGTTTACATAATAATAATTCACATCCAGTTAACTCATCTACCTCTCAGTTTAAAAATACTCCTAGATCATCTCTATATCGTATGACAAGTACTGAACAAATTGATTCTCATGAATTTTCTTTAGATACTGCCGGTATAGCTGATGATGAAGAAGAAGAAGGGGAAGATTTAAGCAGTATTTATGATAAAGATAACGATGATAATGATGATGGTAATCATTCAAGTGATGTGGAATATGAACAGTTGATTGGATTAAGAAGATTAGCATTAAGAGATTTAGATATTGGTGGTTCAATAGAGGATGAATTATCTCAAGATGCTGATAGTTCATCAAATAATGAAGAAGATGAAGGTGATTTTGATGAAGAAGATGAGTATGATGAGTATGACGAGTATGAATATGAATATGATGATAGTGATGATGATAAGTTGAATGTCGATGAAGATCACGAGAATTATGAGAATCATAAGGTGGATATTCTTAACTCTGATGATGAATCTGATCTTGATGATACATATGATGAACCTCTCCCTCCTGGACCTATTCTTAGAATTCTTAAAACTCAATATTCTGCTAATGGTAAAGAATTTATTGTTGAATGGACTCATGAATTTGAATCAATTAGAGATTCAAATCATATCGACGAAGATGAACTTTTTGAATTATATCAGGATTTTGGTTATACAAATGAAAAAATATTTGCAAAAATAAGAAATTTAGGAGGAGTCTTAACTGAAGATGAAGGTGATGATGATGAAGATTTTAATGATAGTATTAATAATAATAACCTCTATTTTCAAGATACCAATGGTGATGATTATATCTCAAGTAATGATGAATTAGATTCTATAATTGCTAGATTAGTACAAGACGACGAAACTCCAAGAAAGAAGAAAAATCAAGAATCAATTTTAGAATCTTTTGCTAATACTAATCTCCTCACTACTAATAATACCAGTAGAAAAGGTAAAATGCCTGATTTTCAAGTTTCAGATGATGAACTTAAATCATATCTTGAATTGCAATGGGTAAAATCTCGTCAAGCTAAAAAATTGAAAAAGGAACAACGCGAAAAGTTACGTAAAGAAGGGGGCCTAAAGAAGCAAAAAGTTTCAACTGATGTTATAAATTTACAGCATATTTATGTTGATAAAATCACTGTTCAAGAAGTTTTTCAAGAACTTAAAGATTTTACTAAGAATGGTACAATTGCTACCACCTTACGCTTCCCTCCTGTTGATAATAATGCGAGGTTTATTATAAAACGGATGTGTGAAGCATTTAAGCTATCACCTGCTACAAGAGGAGATGGTTTAAATAAAAGTGTTCTTGCAACAAGAACCTCTAGTACATCAGGTTTTTTCAATGAACAAATTATATCTCAGTTTCTTAATCGTAGAAAAATATTTCCTCGTACTGATAATAGAGTGCAAGAAAGGTCAAGAAATAAGAAACGACGAGAAAGGAAATTAAAAGATCGTTCAACTGGTGGTGGTGGTGGTATAGTTCATCATAAAGAAGGTGATATAGTAGGAGGAACAGCAGATGAATTGGGAATTGATAATATAGGTAGAGTTATGTTAGAAAAGATGGGATGGAAAGTAGGAATGGGATTAGGTTCCACTACGTTGGGAATTATTGAACCAATCTCGGCAAAAGTTAAAAAGACTAAATGGGGTATAGGAATGGAGATGAGTGGGAAGGGAGGGGATGGAGATGGCGGTAGTATGGTATATAAGTAAAGAGTAGGAGTCGAACTTGTTACGTTATAGATATTTCATAATTTAAATAAATTATTTATTAATCATTACATAATTCGTTATAGTTAATGTGGTTATATAGTATTAACGGATGTTCACCATCGCTCGTGTTTACCATTACTTAATACGCTCACATATTCATCAATCTTTCAATAACTTTAACCATCTCTTGCAAGCATTTATCACCCTTTTTCTTCTTTAATTCTTGCCCATTATAAATTAATTTATGAACTTGTAAAGTAAAATTCAAATATATATCCTCTTCACTTAAAAGTTTAGCAATAATTGGTAACCATTTTGGTAGTTGGGTTGAAGGAATATCAAATATTAATGAGATATTTTTAATGATATTTTGAGCTTCAATTAGCGACATTGAATCAACTTTACTTAATTCAAGGCGTTTATAAAGAGATTTTTTAGGGAGTTTATCGGGTGTTATAGGAGAACCACTAATTAATTTGTTGTATGAATTAGTTAATTTTGAATTATCATTTTTCAATTGAGTATTTTCTTTCTTCAAAGAATCATTTTCATTTTGTAAATTTTGTATTTCAAGTTGAAGTTGGAAAAGATCCTGAGGAGAGAGATGAATGTAGTGAGGTTGTGGGGGGTGGGCGTTGGGGTGCTGGTTGGAAGATGATTGTGATTTTGGTTGAGGTTGATGATTCACTTGTGGTTCAGGTTGTGATTGTCGTTGTTGTGGTTTGGCATGAACGTTAGTTTGAGGTTGATGATAGAATTGAGGAGGATTAGATTGTACAGATTTAGCTTGTTGTTGATGTTGTGGTTGAATACGTGGTCCTAGCGGAACAACTCGAGGAGCTGTTTGATGAACATGGTGAGCTACAGGTTGCTGTTTCGGTTTAGGTTGCGAAGAAAAGTTTGGGTTAAGAATTTCCTGCGATTGTTGTTGTTGTTGTTGTTGTTGTTGGGTTTGTTGCGGTAGCTGTTGTTGATATTCACTATTAGTTACACTAGTTAATGGAATAGATTCTCCATAAGAATGATGATTAATATCTTCATTAGGACATACCGTGTGTTCTTCTTCATATTCTACTTCCTGTTCTATTTCATTCTTCATTTCAAACTCTTCTTTATTCTCCACCTCAAATTCCACTTCCTCTTCTACTTCATTCACGATATCCTTTTTCCCATTTTCCACCTCCTCGTCAAAACTATTATGCACATCATCAACCTCACCTTCTATACTAATATCTACTGGTAAAGCAGTTCGTAAATGAGTTCTATCATCATTCATTTGCCATTGATCTTGATATTGCTTAAATAATTCTTCACCATGAGGATGTGATCTGACAAAAGCAAGAAATCCATTCAACATTGATACTTCACCATCAACCACCGGATTAAACGTTGTCGATGCTGAGTGAAGGGATGAATTCACAGGAGGATTGATTGAGTCGTGGAATGGCTCTTTAGTATCCTTTTCAGTAGTATTCTTATGTTCTTCTAATACCTCCAATGGCACTTCTACTACACCCTTCTGCTCTTCTACTACTTCTTCAATAGGCACTTTTCTGACTTTACCAGAAGGAACTCTTCTTTCCGCCTTTCTTTTCGTCGAAATTGGTGTTGAATTAATAGCCCTTATATACTCCAGATCTCTCTTATTCAACGCTACATCCTCTTTATCCTTCTCATCTACAAAAGATACAGTCTTATTTTCCTTTTCTTCAAGAGTACTACCAGATATTTGATCAGTATATGGAGTGGAATGACAAACAGGAGTATATGATAAAGAAATTTTATCATTTTTCATTGCAGATTCTTGAAGAACTTGGTGATTCTCCTCCCCATTCTCTTCTTTTTCATCTTCTTTTTCTTCTACTAATGAATATTCCCCTCTCCTCTTCTTCAATATATAATCTAACAGTATCTTCTTATCCTCTTCGCTATATGGTTGGAAATTCTCATTTTCTATATTAAATTCATAATCAGCAGTAATATTCGGATCATATTTATGACTATTATTAATCTCCGGGTCGAGAATTGATAATAATGAAGCCTTATTATTCATAATGAGTTGTTGATGTTATGATTTGACGGATTCTGGAAAATGTAAACAGGAACTTACGCGATGAGCAGTAGCAGCCGCATGATAAGAGGTTGCTACGGAAATGAGAAGAAACAGTATAATAATGAAGTAAAAGCTAAGTAGAGTTATTTATTAGTAACAGGATAAGCAATAACACGTATTTGATTTGGAATATAATTATATATGTAACAATATAAGTAGGTTTTGTACCGCCTTTCTCTTAGTCCCTTTCCTGTGCAAATGTTTATTTTTGTCGATCAAATGCATAGAGATAAGATAATGCAGGGTCCCGTGAATACCTCCGACGGCCGTGGGCAATGTCCGGTGTCGTTGTTTGCCCGCATTCCTCGCGTAGCGAGGAACAATGGGTCCGGGCAGAGCCCGACCGCCGGAGGCTTATTGGCGTTAAAAATAAATAAGCAATCTTAACTCCAAAGTTGTCCATCTAACAATATTAAGTAGTTCAGGAATTGATTCAAAACCTACTGGAGTAATCTTGATTGGAATATGGCGAATAACTGAGTGGTGGTTTGAATAAGTTTTCATTTAAATTTTGGTTTCGGCAATTGTGGTTTTAAGCATTTCCTTTGGAGTTATGAGAAGGTCGTTACCTCTATGTTTCTTTAATCAAATGTAACAAATTTCTATGAAAAATGAATCTTTGGCAATAGCAATGACTACACCCGTTATATTACATCCTACAACAGCACCATCGACACAGTTCAAATTAAAATAGTTAATTTATCAAATGGTTAATATCATCTTTATGTGGCTAGGAATTGTTAAAGATTTTATTATGAATCGAAGAAAATGTAAGAGGAGATTGATGAATTATACTAAGTATATTTCAAGTAATCAGTAATCATATGTATGTTAAGATGGGGATGTAACTTACATATTCCTAGAGCTCCATGTTGGAGAACTTTTGGACTAACTTTCTGGGCTGAAATCATATATACATATATATAGATGTGTAAGGAAAAGTCTACTCCCATAGAGCATGCAGGTACTTACCGATATAGTAAGTTAAATTGAACAGTCTTCCTATAATTACTGTAATGCTATATACGTTTAATTCTATAGTATAAGGTGCTATAAAACTTTACTATATATAATAAGGCTATCTACATTTCAAAATAATCTTTACTAAATTATATTTATGGACATTGTTAGTTAGGAACTTAAGGATATCCATAAAGTTGCCCACTTATACGTTATGCCTGTTATTTAGAGACAGCCCATTTAAACCTTTCGTTAGCAAATTAGCAAGTTTCAACTTTTAACCCCTCGTCTACGTCTTTTAATTGATTATTTATCTATTATTGAACTTATTATGATGGACGTTATCTTATCGTTTGTTTAATTACTACCCTTTTGGGACTTTCTAATGGCGTTACTTAGATGCGGCACCACCTGACGATCAGCTTAACAAGACCGCACTCATTCTGACCAACTTTGATATAGAAGAATCCTCACATCCTTCAGTTTATTTTTCATTTCATTTGTATTTATTATAAAATGCCTCCTAAGCAATCTACTAAAGCTGGACAAAGCCGATTAACTGGCTCATTTGGTGTATCGAAGAGGAAACCATCCATTGGAAAAGATTTAAAGAAAACTCCACTTCCTACACCTATAGAAGTTAAATCAGATGGTTCATTTACAAAACATGAACCTGAATTACCAGAAAAGAAAGAATTAAAAAGAAAGCCCGTTGTTAAATTAGATCCAGATGTTGATTCAAAGCCTTCTCTTCAAACAGATAAACCAGAATATAAATCATTTCTTGAATCATCAGTTAAAGATAGTATATCAAAACCTATTCATCAAGAAGAATATAATACACCACAAAAAATACTTCGACAATTTGATATGACTGCCTCTTTTGGACCTACAGCAGGAATATCTCGTATTGAAAGATGGAATCGAGCAAATAAATTAGGATTAAACCCGCCATTAATAGTTAAAGAGATATTAGATACTAAAGAAGGAAGTTCCGATTCAAAATATAGTGAATCTTATTTATATGGATATATTTAAATATAGTTGTTTTGTTTTATACTTGGTCTATTATCATGAAGTGTTAATAATAGGCACTGGTTCTTCCTCCGCTGCTTCCAGGGTCCGGGCAGGGCCTGGCCTCGTAGGTCATCGGTCTACAAGCAGCTTCATTAGAATAGAATTCTCTTGTTAGGGCTTGGACCAGAGTGTGAAGACAAGCTAGGTAATGCTGCTATACAAATTAACAAGATTTACCTAATTCTTCTCGTTAACTTGTAACTAAAATTAGATATTTAAAGATATATAATATATAATTTCGAAGAGATTATGAAATTAATATAAGAATGTCTCCATATTAAGTACATTAACTTAAGTGCTACTGCTATTAATTAGGTAAATGTATCATCCTGCCCTCGCAAATCTTAGGATCGGTCCCTGCATATTCTCTCAGAATAAGGTTGCATGAGTTAGTAGGTCGATCTGAAAAACTTTCTTCAGCCTTATTATATGGTGAACCTCTGAAGTTAATATTTTGTATCGAAATATATAGATTTATATCCCGAAAAATATTGAAAATGGCTAAAAGAAAAGGAATTCTTTTTAAACAGACCTTTGATGATCCTCTATTTGCTTTAGCTTTTCATCCAACTGCCAATGTATATGCTACTGGATTGGGAACAGGAAGAGTCAGCACTTATAAGTATAATATTGATGGAGGAATAGGAGTTCAAAGTGAATCATGGGGTACAAAACGTCACAAGAGTAGTTGTAGAGCATTAGGATATGATTATTCAGGAGAATGTAAGTGATACAAGTAAACTTCATGGATACTTATACTAACTTATTAGACCTCTATTCAGTTGGATCAGATAAAGTAATCAAAAAAGCTTCTTCAGAAACGGGTAAAGTTTCAGCAAAAAATATTAGTGCATTTAAGAAATCAATTCCTACTGTAATGCGTATTAATGAAAAGTATGTTGCTGTTGGTGATGAAAGCTCTACTTTAAGAATTTTCGATCAAAGATCGCTTGAGGTTACTCATAAATTTCCAAATTTACATTTTGATATGATTACAAGTATTTCAGATATGTCTTTTAAAAATTCATATCATTTTATTACTACAGGATCAACTACTTTGGTTCATTTAGATATTCGTAAAGGTGTACTATCTACCAGTGATGAACATAATGATGAATTCTTATGTGGATGTGTAACAAGTAAGAAATATTCAGTCTTCGGAATGTCTGAAGGTACAATTACTACCTGGGAGAATGCAAATCTTGAAGAGAATGAAAAGAATGGTATTAATCTTAGTGATCAAAGTGTTGATTGTATTATTACTGGTGAAGAAGATGATGAGGTATATGCAGGATGTGGAGATGGAATTGTATATAAAGTTAATGTTCATTCAAGTAAGAAGGAGACAATGTGGACTCATTCAAGAGAGGAAGAAGTATCATTTTTAGATTTAGATTACAATTATAGATTGGTTAGTGGTAGTATGGAGACGGTAAAAGTGTGGAGGAATGAATCAGATCAAAAAGCAATTGAAGAGGAGGAAGAGGAGGAAGAGAGGAGAAGAAAAGCAAAGAGGGTGGAAGAAGAAGGAGAAGAAGAAGGTGAAAGCAAATCAGATGATGATTCTGATGAGGAATCTAAACCTCGTAAAAAGAAGAAAACAAAAGGTCAAAAGAAAGCTCAAAAAGGTCGTAAATTTACTCATGGAGCTCATGGAATCGCTAGTTTTGAAGGTTTATAATTATTTATTTGCATCTATAATAATAATATTTCTTAAATATATATATGAAAAGAGTAGATATACTTCTGGTATATATAAACCACAGGTCATTCTGAGCTCCGCTCGGAATTCTCACTTGCTCATCCTTTCGTTTATAATTTATTTATGTTAACATATATACAATGACTTAAAACAATCCCATTAATCTACAAATATAATCTAATGTAGCACCTGCCCAGACCCAATGTCCAGTGTTGATATTATCTAAAAACCACTTCCAACAATCAGCTGGGTTATCTAAATCAACTTTGTTGATCATATTATATACTCTATAACCAGCAACAGCAGTAGCACCAAAGAAAAATGGTCCCATGCCTCCAAATACACCAGCAGCAGTAAGTAAACTTACTTGACCAAGGGCATATCTATGAAAAATTGCTTTTGAATCTTCTGCCCATCTAAGAGCAGTTGATTTAATTCCTGCTTGGATATCATATACCTTATCTTGATGTGCATAGATTGTATCGTATACCATTGACCATGCAAAAACCGATCCATGGAGACATAACATGGCAGGTAAATTCCATACTCCCATTGCAGGAAAGCCTAATAAAGCACCCCAAGGAAAACAAATTGAAAGGGGTATTTGTGGATAATATGTGAATCTTTTAAATAATGGATATGTGAAAACAAACGGAAGTGAAGCAGCTCCTAACCAAAAGCATTCAGCTGGTAAACTTACTAATATACCTAAACCTGCAAAACATTGAGCACCTAAGAAGGTAACTGCTGCTGGTACTGATACTCTTTTTGATGCTAATGGACGATCTTTAGTTCTTTCAACCTTATCATCAAGATCTCTATCCCATAAATCATTAATAGTACAACCAGCACCTCTCATGATTATTGAACCAATACCAAATAATGCCAAAGTCCATAAAGTTTGAGTTATAGGAGCAGAAGTAGCATAAGCAGCCATTGTAATAGCAACAGATGCAGGAGAGAATAATAACCAAGTTCCAATTGGTTTATCTAATCTCATTAATTCAGCATAAGGTTGAACTGATATTGGTAATGAGCTGACAAATTTTTGAGGGAATGTTTGTTGGAGAAGTGGTGGTGGTGATAGTGGTGGTTGACCAGGAGCTGTTGGATTAGTGGAACCAACTATAGGATCTTTACTTCCAGATGATGAGCATCTAACACCACCAATTAATCTTAGATTTAACCCTAAATTGATTGGTTTTGCAAACCTGCGAACATTATGAATCAAACCATTTGAATTAGTCAAAAGTGATTTCCTTGGTCTAAAAATTTGAACCAACATTGATGAGGGATAATTGAAGATTAAAGTGATAATGATGTAAAGTATAAGGAAATTTTACCCACCATTAGTTGATAGGATCTGCAATTTTCGAATCGCGTCGTCGCTTCGTATACCAACCGATGCCGATATTTTTATGGGTTAGGGGAAGGAGTACTATGTTCGAGGTTATATGGATGAGCAAAATATAGTATCGATTAATATCGATTAATATATACAAGGGTATCTTTTTAGATAATTTACTATAGAGCTCATATATAGTTGATGTTATTCTTCATACTTATCTATGTAATTTGTAAGTATTTACTACTATATAACTCTTATAAAACCATTTCAATAAACAACTTAGTATATAATCCAACTCCTACTAGCTGGTATCTGTATTTAATTGGTGTATCATTAATAGCCATTCATACCACTACCATGTACAACTCCCTCGTACCTCTATTCTCTACCCATATTGCACGACAAGTTAACCATTGTCCATCTGAATAACCACCTCTATAGCATTTTACTGTTAGTTTATCGCCATCAACCCTTTCTATAACCACTTTAACTTACTATTCTGAACCACCAAGTTTATAAGAAAAACCCACTATCCCACCCGAGAAAGCTTCTAACTCTTACTCAAACATCCTTCCAACAATTAACTTTGAATCTTTATAAAAATAAGTTATTCAATTAGGACATGAAATCATTGTTGTATAAAAATACAACCCTAACAAATAAAACTTTTATATCATCAAAAGTTTTATTGCCTACAAGTTTAATACACATTAACATAATATAAAACAGAATAAAATCCACTGATCTATCTAAATCCCATCAATAATCTTCTTTTTAAGTAACTTCTTCAATCCTTGGCCGATGCTTTAGAGCTTAAAGGAGGCTTGTGAAAGCAGCCACGTAAAATAATCCTCCTGCACAACTGAAAAGAATTGTGAGCTCAGAATAACTTCCCTTTCTTGTTCCGGGAAAGTTATACATAGAGTATCCATTCCTGAAGAAAAGCAGCCTCGGGTTGACACCATTGCCAACCAAGGGAAGCCAGAAGTCAGTTTATGTTTGCGAAGCAGTACCCCTACTAGTTATCCACTCTAGTAGGGATTAGGGATTAAGAGATAAATGATATTAACAATGTTAATAAAGAAGTTAATTAACGTTTAAATAGGGTGAATTGAATCCTTTATAAAGTTCTATAGTATATAAATTCTGTAATAAATATGAAAAGAAGTAGGTTTGAGAATTAGAAGCGATCCAAAGAAAAAAGAAGAGAAGATAAATAAAAGGATTGTACTTGTTTGATTTATATGCGAGATTTACGCCGCGGTGTAGTTATGGTGGGTTACGAGAAATGTCTTAAATTCTTAATGATATCGAGCAAATTGCTTTGGTTAGATGTGGTAGAAAGGGGAAGGAATGAAATAAGAGATAAGCGATTAGGGAGATATATAGGTATAGTTTATAATTATATATTTATAGAATCAATGAAGAGGGCAGAACTTCCTGCCAGGGACGGAATACCCCTCTACTTCCTCGGCAGTACACAAAGCCACTATCGAGAGGCAGATAACTGCCATTGATTGCTGTTAAATGGTTAATAATGGATATATAGTATGTACTGTAATTTATTATCAAATTACATTGTACCCGATTACTTAACTGTTTCGAGAATATCCACTTTCAACTCTAGTGCTTTATGCAGGGTTCATCAAAATGCAGGGGCCCGGACTTCTGCGTGTTTCACGCCTAGCAACAACCATTAGCTAGATAGAATAATCACCAAGCTTTATTTCAGACTATTTATTGATTGTTAATTAGTATCTAATGATATCAGTAAGTTACAATTGGTGTTATTTAATCTATTTTATTCATTATTTGATTGCTGACGTTCTATTATTTTATTGAACGAATTTGAAAGAGCAAGTTTAATACTAGAATAGATTTATTTTAGAAGATCTAACTCAGTAGAAATAATATTAGAATAGTTTCTGTTTTGGTTAAAGTAATATAATTAATATTTCTCAAAATACTATGTTTAATTTATATAGATAAAGTTACAACTCCGATTATTACAGCGGTAGTTCGACAATCAAACGGACAATATTGACCTTAACATTAATGTATTATAATAAAATATTATATTATACTATACCAGCAAAATATATACTTATATTCTACTCTAATTTGAGTTTCTGATTAATTTGTTCTTTCCCTATAATAATCGGAATCTCTTCACCTGAAAGACTATCTCCGCTCCTCCCTTTATAAGAATATTTCACCAGATCAAGAAATAAAAAAAAAATGTAGGTCCACAGTCCACCCAAGATCCAACTCAAATCTCCACTCCACCTCCCATCATCTCCCTGTCTCGTCTCAAAATGTCTACTGATTCCCCAGATGTCGAATTAGATGCTGGTCTATTTGAAGAACCAGAAGATTTCTTTCCACCACCTCCTGAACCAACTCACGAAAGTTACACCAGAAATGCACAATTTGTTAAAGATGGTGAACCATCAACAGTAACAATGAGATTAGTTGGAAAATCTCCTTTATGGGGTCATTTGCTATGGAATGCTGGTAAAGTCACTGCTGATTATATTGATCTTAAAAGAGATGAATGGATTACTGGAAAAACTGTACTTGAATTAGGTGCAGCTGCTGCATTGCCATCATTATTAGCTAGTTTATCTGCTGATAATGTTGTTATTACTGATTATCCAGATCCAGATTTAATAGATAATATCAATGAGAATGTTAGATTATTAAGAGAATCTTATAATTCAAAAGAATTACCTATTGCAGTAGAAGGTTATATTTGGGGTAATCCTGTAGATGAACTTTTAAATGCTAAGCATCAAAATGGTCGTAAATTTGATTTTATTATCTTATCAGATCTTATCTTTAATCATTCAGAACATGAAAAACTTATTCGTACTTGTGATGAATGTTTAACTCAAGATGGTAAAATATTTGTAGTTTTCACTCACCATCGACCAAAATTAGCTCACAAAGATTTAGAATTCTTTGATACAGCAAAGTCCCAAGTAGGTTTCAAATCAGAAAGAATAATTGAAAAGCAAATGAGTCCGATGTTTGAAGAAGAAGAAGAAACTAAATTAATTAGAAGTATGGTATATGGATATATAGTAACTAGGTAGATAATAGAATATAAAACAAAACAAAAATTCAAGAGAAACTACACGCTGCGTCTATTCTTATATATAAATGTACATAATTAAGCGAACGTTTTTATGCAAAAGTATCTAAAAAACCATAATATCTTAATGGTTATGATGTTTATGACGACGATAAACAAAGGTATCTCTCTTAGATGGTGCATACCCACAACTAGCTTCTGATCCAGCAACAAGACAAACGGTTCCAGCAGGACAATCAAAATTTACCCATTGTCCAAAGTTACATACAGAATATTTACCGTCAATACAAGAAGTTTCACTTTCATTACAAGAACCAGTATTAGTATTAGCACTAGTAACAGCAGCAGAAGAAGTTGTAGCAACAATAACATTTTTAGTAGTAACCGTAACTTGTTTAGTAACAGTAGTTAATTGAGAAGCTGGGGCAACTGGAGTAGTTGGAACTGATGCAATAAGAGTTAATCCAGTTTGTTGGCCTAATCCAGAATTGATTGAAACAGCAAAAGTTGAAGCAGCAATGGTGGATGGAGAAGTAGTGATTTTAGAAGGAGAAATAGTAACAATTGAGGGAGATGCAGTAGATTTTTGAGAAGTTGTAACTTTAGCACTAGTTGCAACAGAAGGAGATGCATTTGAACCGGAGTTGGAACCAGAATTTGAACCTTGTCCATCGAGAATATTTTGCATTGATTGAGCAAATGAAATACCATTAACAGTATTTGTAAAACCTTGAGAAGCGTCCCATAACATAATACCAGCAAAATTAGGATCAGATGAAATTGATGCTACAGTTGAAGCAATTGTACTAGGATCTTGATAACCCGATCCTGCAGCACTTGTTGATCCAGGAAGTCCTAAGAATAATTTAATATTCTTATTTGGAGAAGTATTTTGAGCAAAATCATGCCAAGTATTCCAATTGAAATTTGGGCCAATTGAACAATAATTGTTATAGAATTGAATGAAAGCAAAATCAATATTAGCATTAGCTAAAACATCACCAACATTAGCATCAGGGTATGGACATTGAGGAGCAGTTGAAATGTAGTAATCTTTATTAGCAGAGTTAAAGTATTGAGTACGAAGAGTATTAACCAATGCAACATAACCAGTAGAATCACCATTTTCAATATCTAAATCAAATCCATCAACAATAGCATCATCAAATGGACGAGTATCAGAAGAACCACCACCAAATAAATTCCATAAGGTACCAGCAAAAGTTTCTGCTTCACTATCAGAACTAAACCCATATTGACCAACAGCACCACCAAGTGAAAGAAGAACCTTTTTACCAGCTGCTTGACAAGATTTGATATCGCTAGCAATATCAGGACAATGAAGAAGAGTTGAACCTTCAAAGGTATCATAACAAGAACCAATATTTAAAGTTGGAGTACCAGATCCAAATTCATAAAGGAAAGAGAGAACATAAATATCACCAGCAGTTTGAGCACAATAATCACCAAGAGATTGTTCTGAACCAGCAGAAGATTGACCCCAGTACATGACAAGATTATTATTACTGTTGATATCAAAAGCAGCTTTGGCAGTTGAAGCAGCTAAAGCTAATGCAGAAAGAGTAGAGACAGATTTAGAGAATTTCATAATGAATCGTATAATCGTAGTTAATCG
The DNA here is from genome assembly GCA_030583405.1 of Sugiyamaella americana. Lineage (NCBI taxonomy): Eukaryota > Fungi > Ascomycota > Dipodascomycetes > Dipodascales > Trichomonascaceae > Sugiyamaella > Sugiyamaella americana. The sequence goes on from JAJMID010000104.1 coordinate 36,352, forward strand.
TTAATGATCGTAAATTGGTTTCTATTAAACGAGAATATTTTGTTTTAAGCGAAAGATGGAGATAAATTAATTATCTTTAAAAGAATGAAAAAGTTTAATTGGGTATTATTTTAATGAATGGATTTGTGTACCAGGCCAGCTGATAATTTTTTATAGAAAGCTTTAAAAGCGAAAGAGAAAGTTGTGATGATGAGGAGAAGAAAAAAAAAAGACCACCAAGATGAAAGGAATATCATGTTAATTTATATAAATTTTACATAACATTGATCGTGAGTATTTCACGAAGTACGGGGAAAAAGTTGTCGCATATCTTGTTTCTTTTTCCTCCTTTGTATTTGTGTTTAACTTATCCCCTTAATTGATAAAAATAAAATATAGAGAATAATAATATATAATAAATTATAAAACTCGCGAACATCATGTACCTCATAAGTACGAACCGGGTTGACCACTTTATCAAGGGGTGACCTTGAACAGGAATCAAGTCATGCATATCGGTACATTAGTTAGCGAAAGTTAAAAGATAAGACAGAAACCGTTGAAGTTTGAGGATAGGATGGGAGAGATTTGCGGGCGATCGATGTAAGGGATGCAAGAGGTGCGGAGGTTTGAGAGAGGAATTGGGTGGGTGTGGTAGGTAGGGGTAAAGGTGGTGATGGTATAGTGGTAGCGAGGGATTATGAAAGGAGTGTTTTATGTAGAAGAGTGTTAAGTGTAAGTTATAGTTAAATTTAATTATATTAGAAAGGATGGTTTACATGAATTGTTTAACATGTTCAAGTTAGTTGAATTAATTTTCTTAAGTGAAAGATCAAACAAGATCAAGGTCAAGGATCCGACTGACGATTGCCGGGTATACAAATAATATTTTTTAGACAATTAAATAAGGCGTTTACCAGATAATAGGAAAATTAATACATGCTATAGGCTAGTTTAAAACGTTTCGTTATTATTTCTTGACTTTCTGTTCTTGTTAGTGTATGATCCATGTATTGTGCAATACATTCCGACGCGCTATTAAGTTTTACCCCTGATAATGACTTAAGGTTAATGCAGATGGGAACGTGAAGCTTGACGTGTAAGCGAAAGGGTTGTATAGGAATGGTAAAGCAAAGTGTATAAATTGTAAATAGATATTAGAAGAGGATATTTAGATAGTATAAGATATATAAGATAATATAAGATAATATAATTATATACAATAAGTGTCGAGAATCAACTTTTCAACTCCCCATCATCTACGTTTCACGATCGTGTCATTGTGCAGCCGTGTATATGTTGGTGGTAGCCACAGGACGTTTCAGACTTACATAGCGAACGTAACAATACAGTGGTACTTGCTCAGATGAAGATCTACCGATCCTGGGCCCCTTATAAATTCCCAACGTAACGGTTTCTAAAAAAGGGTACAGTAGCGAGTACTGAGAAAAACACGGCTTTGTAAACGCGGTATAATGCGTACTGGCAGGTAAAGGTAGAATACTATTTACTATTATTATTTAACGCGTTTATACAATGGAAATTTAACTCATAAATCTAGCTTTTATTAAATGTAGGTACATAATTTATTGTTAACTATAAAATAATTAATTTCTATAGACCTAATTGAATTCGAAGCAATAGGATTATATAATTGAAGGTTAAAGATTTTAACGTTACATTGTACCGTCCTTATGCGATGGAGAGTAGGTGGAAGTCAATAGGTAGAAGTGAAAAATAGCCGTATCCAATGAGTTTAAGTTTAGAAATTATCTAAAAGTGGCTAAAGATAAGGAAGGATTTGAATGAGGTTAAGATAAGATAACGTGTACATGTAGATGATTGAGAATGGTGAAATATAAGGTGGGCGTTCATAATATCAATTGATGAAAATAATTCAATTAATAGGTGTATGTATGTATAGTTTAAGTTTGAATAAAGTTGATATGAAACATTAGGAGTGGATTATAATGTTTGCGATCCGAGACATATAAAGATAGTTAATCAATTAAAATATATTACTAGAATATATTAGTATACTAATAGAATATTAGTTAATAGCTAATGTTTCAAGTTGTGTTACAGAATAGATGGTATATTGGAGTTTCTAACGGAGATAGTAGATGGTTGGTATTATTTTAGTATAATTGGTAGATGCTTAACGGTGGTATACATTTGTAGTTTATTTTTCACCATACTCTTATTGATGTTTTATATTGTTTGGGTTGTTAGTATAGTCTTATATCAGCTATTATTTTTCGTTTCATCTACTTCACCGACCAACCTCTTATCTATTGCTCTTTAACATCCCAAGTCGGCCTTATTCTCTGTACCATATATGGAAACCCCTCACGGAGTTTTCCGGAACCATTTACCCCACAATTTACTTTTCTTAGAATTCTCCATTGTAAAATGTCAACATTGGAAGTTTATTTGAGTTACTCCCAGTTGTCCGGGAGGGGTTACCATCGAAAGGAATAAGTTAGTAGATGGATTTGTTATCATACATATGCAGGGACTTTGAGGTTAATTTTAGCACGCGGCTAGAGAAGCTAGTGGAGCAAGAGTGAGGGTAAGAGTAAGAGTAAGAGTACGAGTACGAGTATATTTGATATCTTTGCTTGAGCAATGGCTGATTTATTAATTTGGAGTGTTTTAATTATATATTTATATCAACGATTGCTTAGCTGTATATGTAGAGCTCCAGTATAGGCCAGTAGATATATAGCTTGTAATTAATGGTAGCAATAGTGGTTATATATGTATATATAGGCCGATATATATAACTTGTAATTAACGGTGGTAAACCGTCTCCATCCAGCATCGGGGATTATTAATTCTATAACTATGATATCAACATAATAATATAATCTACCTTAAACTCATCCCAACTCTAACGCTATTAGACGTTAAACGGTGCCCTATCAACTTCAATTAAAGCTTCGATCTCAATATTTGTTTATTTCAAAGTTAATCTGCACGTCATTCTGCAATGTTCTCTGCTCGATACTGCACATTAAGGTTATCTGGTGGGGTAGTTGTTTAATCCTGTGAAAGCTAATTGGCCAAGGTGAAAGTTGTTGAGGTAGTCCCAACGTAAGATTGGGAAGTGAATAATATAAGGTATTAAAGGTGAATGAAATAGAATAGCATATATATCAATATATAATATTATACTACAATATAGTATAGCATATATCCATTGTAATATTCTAACTACTGGAGAACAAAGCTATCACCGCTACCAGCACCATCGAGGTTACTTTTTCCGTGTGGGGGTATGTGTGGGGCCCATATTAATTCCGATTACGGTTGAGAAATATCGGAAACTACGGCCGGATATACGGAGCCGGAGATGAATTGGGTAGTTTAACTAGGCCTTAATTGGAAGATCAGGGGTGTGGCGTATGCTGCAATTATCGGGCATCCGGGGACTGTTGGTGATAGTACAAAAAAATGGACTGATGTTTCAGATATAGTGGAGGAGATGAAGGAGATGGAGGGAAGGGTAGAGGTTGAAGATGAGGAAAAGTTCGGAGGAGGGTATAATATTGGAAGAGGGGAAATAGGGATAGGATAAAAAAAAACTATATGGTAAGAAATGATCTCAAAGAGTAAAGATATGATGAAAGGTTAATGATATACACTACGTTAAGCATTCTATTCAGTATAACAAAGTTTAATAATATAGTCATGTATATTTACAAGTTTGGTAAAAGCCCCGCCTTTTAAAACCTTGCTTTAAGTTAAAGGGAGTTAAGGAGAGTTAAGATTTTGATGAAGATAGGCTAGATATAGTGGAGTAGTAATGTGGATTAGTGCGGTGATTTATGACACTAATATGCGTATCCTATCGTATGGCGTTAAGCGTTAAGCGTTAAGCGTTTAGCAAGGCACTGAGAACACCATGCGGTTTTGCGGTTTTGTTATTTTGCTCAAAAGCCTAGCCTATTAGCTAACAAACTATCCTCTTCTACTCTATTCTATTCAGTACTATTCAACACTATATCCATATCTATCCGTTTACTAGCGTTTCGCCTAGCCTATCTCCTATTCAACAATCATTCTAACTTATTGTAGCCCAGCCCGCCTAACGCAATTCCTCCACTTAATCTTGCTTAATATCAAATCATTTCTCCCAACATTGATTTGCACATAGTCCTGACCCTTGCCCTTGTGACAAATTACAAACCCTTTCGCACTAATAATGTGGGGTGAAAGTTAAGGAATCCCCTCAACTGCAGGAATGTCGATCATTCATAGATTAGGTATTAATTGGAGAAGATTTATAAAGTCAATGAATTGCCTATTTTTAATGGGATAAATTTTTTAACTAAAAGTTGCAAAAGATTGAAATTGAATTTTGAATAACAGTTTAGTAGGTTGATTTAGAAGTGTATAAGGAGTAAAGGAATAGTATTTATAAGGTCATTTAGTGTTGTTATTAGTAATATAGTCGAGTTACGGACGACCGGAGGTTTTAAAGAATAGAAAAAGTGAAGTAAAAGTGAAGTAAAGGGAAGTAAAAAAAGTCAAGTAAAAAGAGAAAGAGAGAAAGAAAGTTAGCAAAGAAGGAAGAGAAGGAAAAAAAAAAGAGCAGAAAAGACCAAGTGACAATACAACCACTACAACCAACACAACCCACACAACCCACACCCACCCAATTTTTAAGTTTATTTTTAAACCCCACATTAATCATCCAATTATCATTCATAATTATCATTCATAATGCCAGACGGAGCTCAAGCTTGGAAAATGATTAAAACTCCTGGCACTCATACTGATCGTATAGCACAGGCTTGTGATAGGTGTAGATCAAAGAAAATTCGTTGTGATGGTTTACGTCCTCATTGTTCTCAATGTTTAGCAGTTGGTTTTGAATGTAAGATTTCTGATAAATTAACAAGAAGAGCATTTCCAAGAGGTTATACTGAATCATTAGAGGATAGAATCCGCCAATTAGAAGCTGAAAATGGTAGATTAAGTAATTTATTAGATGTTAAAGATGAACAAATGGAAATGTTGAGTAGAGTTGAAGCTGTTCATGGGGAATCTAATGTGAATGAAGATGGTAATTCTAATGTTAATAATAACAATAACAATAGCAACAACAGTAACAACGGTAACAACAGTAACAACAATAACAACAATAACAACAACTCAAATCCTTCTTCAATATCATCAGGTCCCACTCCAAACCGGGCTCCTTCAATCATCTCTAATGAATCTATTTTTTCTCCTGAGAGCCCTGATGATGAAGATGAATTTATTGTAAATCATGTCAATAATCTTGGTGCAGATGGTACTTATCGTGGTACTTCTGCTGGCGGTGCATTTATAAATTCATTTATTCAAAAATTAAAAGCTAAAAATTCAAATGTTGTAGATCCAGTACAAAGAATTGCTTCTTATTTTTCATCAACAATTCAAGGAGGGTTAACAAAATCCGCTTTAAAAACTTTCCATAGATCTTCTTATTCTTATAATAATGATTTATTATCTCCACCTGGATCAACTAGTGATTTATTAGAAAATTCTCAACTTTCATCAATGTTTCCTTCTCGATTAAGTTGCGATAAATTAGTAACTGTTTATTTTCAAGAATGGCAATCAGTTTTTACTATACTTGATCAAAGTAAATTTCTAGCTGATTATCAAACGTTTATGGAGGAGGAGGAGAATAATGATGAAATTTATGCTGCTACCTTAGCACTTGTTCTTTCACTAGCTTGTTTATCAAATAAAGAAGGTACTTCATTAACTATAAGTGAAATTTGGAAATTGGATGATATTTGGAAGAAGATTTTATCTCAAAGACGTTCTCCAAGTCTACCATTATTGCAAGCATTAGCATTAGCTCAATTATACTCTTTACATGTTGGAAATCTTGATGATGTATGGAATTATCGTATGTTAACAACTTCAATATCATTAAGATTAGGTTATCATCGATCTCGTAAAGCAATTCGTAATTCAAATGGTGAACCATTAACTGTATATGAAAGAGAAATTACTCGTAGAGTATTTTGGGTTGTTTATACATTAGATGTATTTTCATCTGCTGTACTTGGTTCTCCAAGATTATTCAATGATAATCAAATTCAATGTTATATTCCTAAATACATTGATGAAGAAGTTGTTAATGAATCATTTATAACCCCACCACCAAATACTCCAGAAAGTACTGTTGACAACAACAATATCCAACCATCATGTCAAGTATCTATAATTATATTCTCAAGAATTTTAGCAAATATCCTAGATACTGTTTATTCACCAAAAAAATTATCTCATCATTCAAAGACAATCCTCATGTTGGAAGATCAACTTGAATCATGGCACAGAGATTTACCATCTAATCTTAAATTTGAATTTGTTAATGGAATGCCAACTGCCTCATTATCACCAGTTCATCAAAAGTCACCACTTCTCCTAATGCTTTATCATTACGCAAGAGTACTTATTCATTTTCCAACTGCTGCTGATGAATCAAATACAACAACCTATGGTAGTAGTTCAATAGTAGCAATAATGCAATCTGCTAAAACTTATTTACAAATATCAAATTATCTTAAAGCAAGAAATGTAACTTCAACTTTACCCTTATCACCAACAAGAATGACTTTTCTATTTGGGTCTGTAATTCTCTATTGTGCTATTGATTATTCCAAAGGAGGTGCCCTACTTCAACAATCTAGAAAATTGATATCACAAGCATTAGGATATATTTACAACGACATGCAATCAGGATTACCAGGGTCAATAACTGGAGAATGTTTCCAATGGTTGGAAGAAATATGTGATTCAGTATTGAATGGTTCACCATCACAAAATCGCAAGTCATCTAATTCATCTGCCAGTGGTAAACCAAAAGAAAGAAGTAGATCACAAGAAAAGAAGAAATCAGATAAATCTCAAACAACAAGAGAAAGATCGCAATCATTAGTAATTCCACCACAACAACAAATAAATCCAATATCACCACCATCCAATTCACCTTATCAAGTAAAAGTTGAATCTCCATCCCAAGTTGAATCTCCATCATATCAACAAATTATAATCCCACAACAACCAATTCTTGATTCTAATACAAATCTATTAACATCAATGCCTGTACCAATACAAATAAACCCCAAATATCAACAACAATATCGATATCAACCACCACAGCAACACCAACAATCACAACAATCGCAACAACAACAATACTACACGCAAAACAATATAAATACAGTAGTAAACGTACTTCCAACAAGCCCAGTAGATGATTTCTTTGATGCATCCAGTTTTGAAGATTTTGAAATCAACCACGTCCTAGATCCATCTTCAATATCAATAAAAGCTGAACCACAAACAAATACAAATACAAGCACAAATACATTTTTAGACAATTTTAATTGGGATGATTCTTACAATTGGAGTACAATGGCCGTCTAAATTATATTTTTATTTTATATTTTTATTTTATTATTATTTTTATTATTATGTATTTTAATGAAAGGTTAGCTGGGTATTCTCTTCGTCACATACTGCCTCCGGCGGCCGGGCTCTGCCCGGACCCGTTGTTCCGAGCTACACTCGGAATTTCTCCACCCCCAGCACAAGTGGTAGTTAACACATCGTTCAGCTCCCTTGTAGAGCCAAATTACCAGTACCGCCCGCCGGAGGGGGCTGCTGGATGCGGAGGAAAATGCACCCACGTAGATAGCATTCTAATAATAAGAGTTAAAGTAAATAATTTATTACTTGATCTAAACTTACTATAGCGTAATTCATAGATCGATGGCAGATACAATATCATTTCTCAACGGAAAATCTGATAGGTTCATCTTTTATATTCCAATACCTTCACTTCTTCTCCAGCTTGCCCCATACAAATGGGGGATTCTTAGATTAGAATTATTCTCCAATAACTATTTAATTAACGAAAAAAGGTTCCCTAGTCGTTATACTGCCTCCGGCAGGCGGGCTCTGCCCGGACCCGTTGTTCCTCACTGCGTTCGGAATTAAACTAAAATATTCCCCGCGTAGCGGGGACAACGGGTCCGGGCAGAGCCCGGCCGCCGGAGGCAAAAAAGGGAGATACGGAGGTGGGAACTACCATTTTGGAAATAATCTTACTATAATCATGCCAGCTGATACAGCGATTATCATAAATATAATTGCATAAATGTAAAACCAATATCCTATTGATTTTGAAGTATGATATTCATTTAGCCTTGATCCTACTTTATCCATTGTACTGGTTGTTTTATTTAATGCTGTTGCAGTTCCTTCTACTACATTTTGATCTTGTGATATTTTATCAGCAAATTTTATTGCGTTTGTTTTTAATGTTGATACCATACCAAGAATATCATGCGATAAATTTTCTTGAATATCTTTCTGTAATGCTAACTTTGATTCTACTGAAATCTCTTTTGGTTTGGATTCTAATTGAATTGATTTCGATCTTTTGCGAAGTAATTCAGTTGGTGGTGATGGTGCTGGTTCAATTGTTGTTTGTTGTTGCTGTTGTTGTTCTTTATATAATTCATTTTCTTTTGTTTGAACATTCTTTACTTTATGTTCTATTTGTTGTATTGTGTCATTCAATTGTTGGATGTGTATTCTATAATTTGATAATTCATGTTTCGTTGGTTTATCTGATTCAAGATCTAATAGTATACTTCTTGCATAATCCATATTTGATATCAATTTCTCTAATTTCAATGAAGCAATAAAGATATCGTCATTGTAGTCGTCATTTTCATCTTGTATTTCTTGAATTGTGTTTTCAAGTGATTTACTTTCATTATCTAAATATTGAAAAGTATGGAGGAGTTGATAATCCGTCATGTTGAATTGACATTTAAGTGGTGAAGTAGATCTGGTGAAGTGTGGATGTAAATGGCGATTTTTTTATAGAGTCACCTTTATAAGAATATATTTGGACTATAATAGAATCTTATATTTAAACCTCAACTTTGTTTCATAAGACTATCCTCAATTTTTGCTCATCCAAATAACAATTTACATTGATTAATCTGGTCACCACTAAACTCAATTTTTATTGTTAAGTAAGGTCTTAGAGATTTGTTCTTAAACAAACTAGCTGTATGTGAACTCAACCATAGCTGTTGGGTTCCTTATCATCTACTTAAATTACTATTTATTATATATATAGTTTAGTATATATCAAATATATGATTACTACTATCATTTTTATTCTAATGAGTTACAATCTATAGATAAAAGCTCCAGGAGAACCTTAATCACTACTGTTGCTATCCCGCATACCTGCTATCTACTATTGCCATTATATACGTCATGAAAATTGGGGTAGTTGAGGTTAATGTGATAAAATGGCGTACCCAGTATTAGTTCGATATACTTTTGTATAATTTTATATAATTTTCTACTTTCATTCGTTTCCTTCCTTATGATTTTATCATATTCTCTGTTACCATGTTCATTTCGAGATATATGGACAAACCAAGATCTCCTGGGCATTCTCTTGCTGATAGTAAATGAGTAGAGAGATTAGAGATATTCGTTTTATTCAGATTCTTCATATCTTACCTTACTTTTATAATGATATAAGTGAAATTTCTCAAAATTGGTTCTTGCGTCAGAAATAATTCGTCCTGTTCTATCGAGAGATCTTTCCTCGCTACGCGAGGAACAACGGGTCCGGGCAGAGCCCGGCCGCCGGAGGCATTTTGATGGTCAAGCTTATGAAATATATAAATTAAAATAAATATTTAAAATGCAAATGCAAAAATGAGTAAAATGCAGTAATTATTTTTGTTTCTTTCGTACCTGAGTATTTGTATCATCAATGGCAGTACGTTTTGTTCCAGGAAACGAGCTTGCTTTAATATCATTATCTTCATTACTTATTCTACGAGAAGGATATTCGAAATGTTGACCTTCAAATACGTTTTGTGACACTCTTGGAGGCTCAGTGAAGTATGGGTGGAGTAATGCATCATTAGCAGTTATTCTTTTGGCCGGATCATATTCAAGAAGACTTGATAATAAATCAAATCCTTTTGGATTTGTCCAACCAGTTGAATGATACCAAGATTCTAAATTAGGAGAATAATTCTTCATTGATTGTAACGAGTGATATTCAGGATATTTTGCTAATGCAGGCCATTTATCAACGGTAGGAGTACCGAGGATTTCAACGACTTTTTGTACTTGATTACGTTGAAAGGGAACATTACGTTTATTATCCATTTTTGCTTCTTCACCCTTGAATATTGGTCTTAATGATAATAATTCAGCAAATACACAACCAACAGCCCATAAATCAATAGCAGATGTATAATGTCTAGCACCGAATAGTAACTCTGGAGCTCTATACCAAATGGTTACTACTACTTTATCACCAGCCCAAAGAGATTGTAATGGTTCTTTAAATAATCTTGCTAGACCTAAATCACCAATTTTAACAACTCCATCAGTCGTTAACATGATATTTGCTGGTTTAAGATCTCGATGGAGAACCCAATTTTGATGAAGATAAGATACTCCATTGAGAAGTTGCCATAATACAGATTTAACTGTTGATTCAGGTATTGCTCTTCTTTCTGGATGACAATGAAAATGAATAATTTGTAATAAATCATGCTCGGCAAAATCAAATACCATATAAATTGACTTATCTTCAAGAATGATTTCAACCAACTTCGTTATATTTTTATGATTTAATTCCCTACAAAGAGCCATTTCACGACATGCTGATTGAGAAATACCAGTATAATGAGTTATTTCACCTTCCTTATCAGCTTTAAATTTCTTAATAGCACAAACACGGTTTTCTTTTAAATTTTTTGAATTTGCTTTGTAAACTCTACCATATGTTCCTGCTGCAATATAGCCTACAATATCATATTTACTTAAAACACGTAATCTTTCTTGATCTTTTCTTGCTTTATAAGAAGCCAAAGGATTGGAAACTGATGCTGGCATGGTAGTAAATCTACGAGATTGAGCTTGAGTTCTTGATAATTGAGGGTGTTGTGATTGTGGACGTGATTGAGATTGAGATTGTGATTGTTGCACTTGTTGAGATAATGACCTTCCTTGAAGTTGAGATTGAGATAAAGATTGAGCTTGCAATAAAGATTGTGCTTGTGATAAGGACTGGCCTGTTAATGATTGTCCAGATGACTGAGAATTTCTTAAGGATATTGGGTTATATGAATTATTACTATTCGTTGAACGATTTGGAAATTGTACTGATAACTGAGGTTGCTGCAGCTGTCGTTGTTGTAATAACTTTTGTTGTAGCTGTCGTTGAGTTTGAGAATCCGCCTGTCTATTATTACCTTCTAACTGCTCTCTCTGCCGTTGCAACAAAATTTCTTGTCGTTGTCGTTGTCTTTGAAATTTTTCAAATTGTTGTAAACGTAAATTATTCCCATTGGAATTTATACTTCCGTTATTACTATTCATATGAAGAAGGTTATGATAAGGCTGTGATGATCTAATAGGAGAGGACGTAGAAGTAGATTTATCTAAACTAATACTTCTATTATTATTCCCCCAATTTTCCACCATTGAGTATTTAAAGGATGGAAAGAAAAAGAGAATCCTCTATTAAGCCTAAATGGATGATGGGTATACGGTTATTGCGGAGAACTGTTTAAGAGAGTAGTAGTAATTATGTAGCTGTATATAGTTATAGTTGGGATTTTATGGGGGTAACAGCTAGAGGCATTAAGAAAAATTGGTGGAGCATAAGGGTATATTACTTGATATGGGAAGATTTATGGGTGATCCTTTGAAATTAAGCGAGGACTAGATCAGTTGGGGTGCGCGGGTTGAGTGGGATGGTCGGTAGGAAGAGTGGAGATCGAGAGGGTGGAAGAGTGGAGTAATGGGGGGAGTGTAATGAGGGAGTGTAATGAGGGAGAGAATTTAGGTGAAATTTGTTATTGATTTGTATATAATGGTAACCTTAAAAGTTAAGTTGTGAACAAGGCAAAATACTATAGTAACAAAAGTTAAAAAATGTACACTCTTGTCACTAGTTTACCTATTAACCAGATTTAATATTAAATTTTTCACTATATTGTGTATACACCTTTTGGATTTCAGAGTCATATGACTGGCTAAAGATAGTGGAGTGTATATAACTCCGCGGATTGCTTATGCGTAAGTTGGATCTTAACATACCGTTATCGGAGATGATGGAGAACAATTCTTTAGGCTAGAGAGATAGTACCATACGCAGATATTTTGCTAACCAGATCGATAGTTGTGATATTTTGGGCACAAGACTCAAAATGAGTAAGTTTAACGCGGAACTTTGATACCAAGGACTGATGAGAATATGAGTAATGATGGGAGTGGGGTTCGATTTTGTTGGGATGATGAGCAATATTGAATAAAAGGAAACGATATTTAAAATTTATATAGGGGTTGTATAACGAAAACAAATAGTTTTGTTGAAGTTATAGCGTAGTAAGTAGGATTCAGAGTTGCAAATACAACTAGTACTATATATAATGCCATACAATGAATTGCAATAGTAACTAATTCGGGGACTTACCATACGGCGGTACACTACATATATGACTAGCACTAGCTACTCTACGAACTACTTAGCAGTACTAACTTACCCCCAATCGTACCATGCCGCTTCCGCCGTCTATAAGCAATCGTCACGTGCATCGATATTACAAGAAATATTTGCACTTGGATATGAGAAGAGCTAACAGTACCTCACCCTCATCTCTTAACTCTCTAAACCAAATAACTATCTATTATTAACTTATATCGTCTATATCAATATGTCTTGATAACATCTTGCTACTAATAACTATCTACGAACAGCGTACACCTACCACCTACACCTTTGCCTCCGGCGGCCAGGCTCTGCCCGGACCCGTTGTCCGAGCTACGCTCGGAATTGATAAAACTAGAACATTTAAGCTTTAATATATCCGCGGTTGGTACATGCTCAAACCCCATGATACCCACCACCCCCCTTTATTATTTATCCATTGAAAAAAGCATAACTTATACAGCCCCTCTCCACTCTCCGCTCCTGCCAAGAACAATCCACCCTGAATCACCAAAACATCTAGATTACATACCATTATACTTCTAATTCTTAACCATTAATCCATCTCAAACCTTCCAAACTACACGAGAATGGAATAGCAAGGTTTATTTTCGCCATTATGCAAGATCGGTGATAACCGCTGAAACCATGGTGTCTCGGAAGATAGAAATATATAATATCGTGATGAAGCGGGTAGCAAAAAGGGGAAATAAACGTAGCCATCGGGTATCTTCACCATTATACGTTATAAATCCCATCTGGCTAGAATCTTCACAGTGGGGGTTTCGCGCTAATGGAAGATTTTCGAGGGAAGATGAGAATGTGGAGTTAAGAGTGAATAATTTATCCGGTTTACTAATACCCGTTGAGATATTTGCAGACGCCTTGAAATGTGCACTTCTTAACAGGGAGCATTGAATGAGGAGGAACCTCCGAAACCGCAGGTGATGATTATCACTAGTTGTTCCGGCGGATCGGATGATTGGCGATGGATTTACAGAGTGTGAAGAAATTCCGCGCTTTACTCCTGTTAGTCCTATATCGCGAACTCTTCACAACCCTCACCCTTATCTGATAAGATATCGGGTTCGGGATGTCTTCTATATTCGGGCCGGTCCTAATTAAAATGGCTGCTGAACCTTAACCAGCCACGCTATCGACCAGCCCCCTCCTGAGTGAGATTCGAATATAAAAGAGGAG
>JAJMID010000105.1:0-49991 GCA_030583405.1 Sugiyamaella americana
GATGTATATATATACATGCAATAAGGACTTTATCTCCGAGCGGAGCGAGGAGCAGCGGGTCCGGGCAGAGCCCGGCCGCCGGAGGCATGTCATTTGTTCATGGATTCTAACATTTTAGATTTTTCTTCAGCTGCTGAAAAAGCTTATAATAAACAAATCAAGAATCTCAATCCAGATTTAGATAAATATAATAAGAGTAAATTAAGAGAACTGGAGAAAAATAGCCAATTAATAGAAGATGAGAGTGGAAATATTATTGCAATTAATAAGGCAGATTCAGATATCGGGATTTCTGCAATTCATTCTAAACCCTCAAAGCAATCAATTGATAAACTTGTTGATTCTCTAAATAAGGAGTAAGTAATCATTTCATACTCTCACCTAGCGATTTACTAACCTAATAGTGATGAGAAAAGAATGAAAAGAAGACGGAAGGATGAAGATGATAACGTCACTTATAGTAAGTATTTCTTATTACCTACGGTTGCTGGGATCTACCCAGATCCGTTTTTTCGAGCGACGCTCGGATTTATGCTAACTTCTATCTTTTAGTTAATGAGAAAAACAAACAATTCAATCAAAAATTATCACGACATTATGACAAATACACCAAAGAAATCCGCGATTCTTTTGAACGTGGAACTGCCTTATAATTTTATTTATTTATTTATGCTATCTTTCCCTCTCTTTTGCCTCCGGCGGCTGGGCTCTGCCCAGACCCGTTGCTCCGTGCTCCGCACGGAGTATTTTCCGGAAAATTGTTTATTATAGTATGATGATACAAATCTTATAGATATACTCTCTCTCTAGCAAAACACTCAAAACTTCTCTATATAGTTACTTTAAATTCAAACCAGTTGTATATGCGCCTATTTCATAATAGACTGTAAATTCCTCGCGTAGCAAGGAACTACGGGTCCGGGCAGAGCCCGGCCGCCAGACTCATTTTAGTCTTGCTTAAATGGGTTTGAAAAGATTCACAGTTAGTTTCTCTTATACTTCTAAATAAAATAATTGAATTTAGATTCAATCCAATTTAGTTACTTAAATTATATCATTGTTCATAATTTTAAACGAACTTAATTAATGAGAATATCAAAATACTTGGGATATATTTGTAGAGATTCAATTGATATAACTAGAACGAGGTAAGCACTCAAAAATCGAATAATCTCAAACATAATCTACCTCTGGCAGGCAAGCTGAGCATAGATATCCATGCGCGTTGTTAGACTATTTATACAAACTAGTTTATTCGATTCAAGGCAAGGCCCTCCTTTTGTCACTCTCTCAACTGTTCTATCTGATTTGCAATTTATTCATATCTTTTATTTTTAATCGTAACTTCCAGCTCATTACTTTATATTTGTCAAAGTGAAAGATTCAAAACACACTAGAAACACGCAGTCTTGAATACTATCTCGGTGAATTGTTTCTTGTACCACCTTTAACTTATGAGGGATATAGTAGTTGGAAAGAAGCTGTCTGTGAAATCATGGATGCAATAGCCCCAACTGTGTATACCATAGAATCAGGTTTCAAACCTTTGATTGAAGATTCGTTAGATGAAATGAAAGACTTTCAATAATACTTGGTGACTGGTTACTTGGATTTACCGACAGAGACGTTAATCTCTGGATACAAGAGCAGGATAAACTGTTGATACACGAAGTTATGGCTAGAATTGCTGAAAATTTTGAGTAATCATGAGCGTGAAGAGCGTTAAAATTTGAGCTCTTTATTGTATATCTATAAATGGGCTGGCTGCGCGTATAGCAAGTTTAATATTTTAATTATACAATGTAGTTATAAATATATTCTTCATAGATAACAATTATTATACTATATTATTAATTAATAAAAAAATTATAATTAAAATATTTTTAGATATTCTATATAAATAAATTTATTTAACTCAAGAAGGTAAAGATATTAGTAAAGCAAGTAGTCGTAAAATAGATCGAATTATTTGATATGATAATTAGTTATGTAGTTTTAAATGTATTGTTTTTGCTAGTCAATTTTTTGATTGTTGTATTAAAACGATTCGCGATCATAGAGCTTCAAAAAAAGGTTATATTATATGCGCGGGATTCTTTTATAGTAAATATATTAATCATGGTTTATAGATTTAAATAATAGTTTACCTATTAATATGATATTAAATTGACAAGATAATTTAGTAAAGACTCAAATAAGTGTTAAGATTAAAATAATTAATCGACACCTAAAGCTATCTACTTCCTTCGAAAGCCGACTTTGTAGAAGACCTATTGCTTTACATAACTAAGTAATTAATATATCAATTGTTTTACATGGTAAATCGTTTTAATTTTTATTATAATTACGTTTGTATATAGGAAGAGCAATCCAAGCGGGGTATCTACAAAAATATTACCAGCAATAGTACTAGCGCTATACTGTATATCGATACTGATATCGATAGCTTTATCTACGGAACGGTTTTGCATAAACCCCGGTAGTATTTGCATACTAAATATTAATTGATAACTTTTGAATGATATTTTACATATGATAAATATAAGATAGACGATTAGAGTAGGAATTTTATTAACGTGCGTTGAATAATCCGATTCTATCTCAAATAGGAAATATCAGGGGTAGTGAGAAAGTGCGTCTATATGGGATGGATTATTATGCACGATGGGGCTGTACCTGAGGCTTCTCCAGAGTAAGTCCCAGTCCATAATCAACAGTAATTCCAAAAAATATATAAATCAAAAGATTCCTTTTACTTTGCATTTTCTTATTTTATTTCCCCAGATGCCGGCAACTGATGGGTTTTAGGGACGGGCCTTAGGCTTTCCAGGGAGGCCGATGATTCCAGCAACTGATGGGTTTTGATGGTGGGCTTCAAAGCTTTCCGGTTAGTTGATGAATGCCAGCAGCTGAGGTGCCTTGGGCTTTCCAGTGGTAGCTGATGAATGCCAGCAGCTGATGGGCCTTCGGGTTTTCCGGCGGTAGCTGATGTGACTCCATGGAGGTCGCCTTCTCGTGGCGGAGTTGTTAAGCGTTAGTCTCTGGCTAATTGCGACCGAGAACCTTCTTTATATAAGTTAAATAGTTAGTTAAATAAGTAATTAGTCTTCTGAAGTAGTTGAAAATACAATTCGTATTAGATAATCCGTGCGTAGCTCGGAATAACGGGTCCGGGCAGAGCCCGGCCGTCGGAGGCAGGGACGATGGAAGCGCAATATGATAGCCGCCGAGAGAGTTTAACTTGGACTACTCCTAGCTGCATATCCCGTATCTTCTTATCTTATGTCATGTCTTCGTTTAGCGACTTGATTTCTTTGTTTATTTATTTGATATCTTAATAAAAATGACTGCTGATTCTTTCACTTGTTTCTTGTAAGTATAGCTATAAATGAATTTAATTTGTAGGTCTGCGGGATCGCTAACTGGTTAGTTATGGAACTCTCATGTCTCCTTCTGTTTTAGCTAGGGTGATCTCTGGTAAGCTCAGTTTAGACGAGCATTCGCTTAAAATCCATGCTGCTCGGTTAGATGGTTATAAACGCCATAAGGTCAAGAATGTTGATTATCCTGCAGTTATTAACGGAACTGAAGAGGATTTTGTATTGGGTACCGTGGTATATGATCTAACTGCTCAAGATGTTGCTAAGTTAGATGCTTTTGAAGGTGACGAATATCATCGAGAAGTGGTTGAAGTGCTAGATAATACGATACAGAATAGTGTAAGTGCAAATACGTATATCTGGATTGATTCTAAAGAGCGATTGTTAAGTGAAGAGTGGGATTTTGATTACTTTGTTAAATATAAAATGGAGAACTGGATTAGTGATGAAATGAGAGAATTAGAAGGAGAAGATCCAAGAGGTAATAGATTTTGGAACCCACAAGAAATCAAATAGACAATTCCTCGCAAAGCGAGGAACAACGGGTCCGGGCAGAGCCCGGCCGCCGGAGGCAATGTGAGTACTATATATAGATAGTGAATAAATAAATAGATTCTATATAACGTTAGATATATACAAATGGCTATGCCATATCATTTTTGAATATTGAATTTGAATTTTCAAGTATAGCAGATTCGTTATCAAGAGATATACTATTAACTTCAGTTTCGTTTTGCGAAGATATCTCTGGATTTCCTTTGGATGCTTCGAGTTTACGCTGCTTGCGTACTTTTCTTGTTCTTATTAACCAAATGATTTGCGATAAGAAGATACCTCCTTCGAAAACCAGAATAACAATGTATAGAACGCATCCTAGGATGTCTAAAGGACCAGTTTGATATACAATACTTAGAGTACTGAAAAGGGCACCACCGGAATCGATTGTTAAGAATATGAAATTAATTCCAACCACTTCGCCATGGTGCTTATATATTTCCCAGTAAGGCGGTAGTAAACCAACTGCTAAAAGAATGGCAGCAATGATACCAACGAGCGTTATTGGCCAGGTTACTCCTCTTGCGTATAAAGTTTTAAAAGGAAATATACAAGCTGCTTCTATTCCTGCAAATATGAGAATAACTACAGTGAAATAAATGATTGCTTTCTTCTTATTCATTTGTTTTGGCGGATATACTAAACATTGATACCAACATATTAGAGACAAGAAGAGAAATACATTTGGTTGTACTTGAACAGGTATATTTGATTTTTGAACTATAAAATAAATTGCAAATGGTACACCTGATGCAGCCCATAGTAAAAGCATTAAAGGTGGTAATCCTTCAGTATTCTTTCTTCTATAATTATGAATGATTTGTGGTACTAGCTGGATACACCACAAGACAGTACCGATTGTTCCAAAGATATTTGACTTAGTAGTACCTACTTCTTGAGTCATTGTGGGGAATTTTGGGTGAATAGAAGGGTTGAGGTGATTGAGAGAGGTTTAAATGAGATGCTTCTATAAGAATGAAAGTAAAAGGTGATATGCGTTACTGAATTTCTGGGGAAAAGACTGAAAAAACTGGTGATATATCTATAAAACAATAATATGAGATGATATCAACCGATATCTATTACCCTCAGACAATAAACCGACGAACCAAAATAATGAACTAAAATGAGAGACAATATTTAAAACAAAAAATTGAATTTGCTCTTCCAATGTACTTGACCACTAAGCTCAAATTCAACCTTTTAGCTTTAACTTTTAAAAATTATTTAATGGTTTTAAGGTTAATTATGGGTGGTGATGAGATAAAATGACTTCTATGATGAGATAATTGAAGATGATTCTTTACTCTCCGAGTCTTATATATAAACTTATTAGATTTCAGACCCGAGTAATCTCTTCTTAACTAACTAATGAAAATATACAAAGTTACGTAACTAATAAATTTTTTTCAAGACTTTAATGTTACTCGTTAATGTTACTCGGAGATGCTCCGCGAAAGGTTTTTTCTTTTTTTTTAGACTTTTTCTGCAGATGAATTACTGATAAAATCAATTCACACTGATAAGATTCAATTGAATGATGATTCGAGGAAAGAATTTGCCTGAGGTAATAGACAATATTCACTACTATAGATGTAGATTGTAAGAAAAGTGCATATAATCAAATTCAAACAAACAAACAAAAGACGTTTATACTACTTTTAACTAATCTTCTCGTAGAAATCTAATACCAGAAGTTGATTTCAAATTCAATCGGAAATTTCACTTATCGGGACTGACTTCCTTTTCTATTCATATTCCTCGGAATTGCCAATTCCTCGGTAAAAGATAAGATAATAATGCGGCGTTACCTCCCAGTTAATATATTTCATCTCCGTACCCCGGCCAGAAGAATTCGCACTCTAGCTTACCCCTGAAATTTCCAAACCAGTACACACATCCGGGGCATACATCAGATGCCTCCGGCGGCCGGGCTCTGCCCGGACCCGTTGTTCCTCGCGAAGCGAGGAAACTACGCCCTCCTCACGTTATATACTATATTATCAGACCCTGAGATTGGCACACTGCTAGGCTAGCAATCTCGAAATCTATATAGCCCGCTCTCCTCTCGTAAGTTATTAGTTGCGATTATTCACATATAAACTTCTCTATAATACGTTAATTGTCAACTGTACCGATTAAGCATCGATATCTAACTATATAATTAACTATTATACAGATACATGATCAACTATAATCAATAGATATATGGCAACTAAATCAATTAAGAATAAATTGAATATAAGAATAAATTGAATATCAAGTTAACTTAAATACATATGATAGTAGATATTGCGGATGAAGTAGGAAACTAAGTCATAATGCAATTGCACCCACGAATATCTCGATCTGAACTAACAACGAGGTTAATAAGTAATTCAATTGATAACAAGGATGTTACACTGATAACTATATAATTTAATGTATTGATTCGATATTTATTTACGCTTCCTCAGTACTAAGTACTGCTACTACTAGACTGGCAATATTAACGAACGCACACCTACACCAAATCACTCTCTATCGCTGCCCTTTGTGGATAAACTGAAAGAACTCAACTTCTCTGAACTCAATTTTAAGACTAGCTACAATACTGAGAAGCAAGAGACTTTCGGAGTGAAACTTAGCTACGTCACTAAGTAATATGGCTGGCGATTATTATGTCATTGGAGATTTACATTCAATTCATTCACTTTACTCTCTGCTGTTGGCGCACGATTCACGTGACTGCTTCGTATTGATTATCGTTAAGTTATTATTCGCGTTCTTCATCTACGCATACGTGTATATTGTATGTAAATTTATATCTCTATTTATATTAATTCTAATATATAATGTTATATATATAGTGTTAAGAATAATTAATTTCAACCTTCAGCCACTACGTAAATAACGCTTCTTAACGTTATATAACGCTGCGCTTAATTTCCTGCTATATTTATGTCTAATAGAAGTATAGTAGTAAGTGGGGGGACTAATTTTCCTCGCTTCGCGAGGAACAACGGGTCCGGGCAGAGCCCGGCCGCCGGAGGCACAGTAGCAACCAATTGAGATCCACTTTAACTTATCATCACACGAGGGAGAGAGGTTTCGTCTATTAACTATAACGGTCATAACGCATCATGCCAGTTGGCCCACTCGCTCGTTTCATATCAGACCAGAGTCTAACGCTCTTCTAAGCCGCTTTTTCTTAAACAAAGGGGGACTAAACTATTTCTAGTGAAATTGAAAAGGTAATCTCGTTAATCATTTGATATCACTTCCCTTTAAGACTTCTCTTTTGATACTAATTAAATAGTTTACTGGGTTCTATAAATATCTTTTTGTCACCAAGAAACTCACTTTACATTGCGTCTAGGCGCAGTGTTTAATGAAATTAACACTGCCAGACTTAAAGATCTGATAATCTTATTAACAAAAATGGATCAAGGGGGTGTCTCAGGAGGTGAAGGTACAAAGTTGGTAAGTAAAAATATATAGTGAACACGAGGATAAGCTTGTATTTAGTGTTGAGATCTAAGATATATAAATGTAGCGATGGTTGTTATGTATATTGAAAAAATTGATTTATAGTTTGTAGTGTTGAGGAAATCTTGGCATATAAAACAAAGTTAAAACCCGTTAAACAATTGAGTTTTACCAACCGATTAGATTATTTATTATAAAATAAGGGGGAAAGGATCGAATTTCTATCAGTTATCTTCTTGTTTACTTTTATTAAGTTATCGAAAACATATTATATTATTTTAAATCACCACTTATATTCCGACAATGTTCTTATATGATACTTTAAAAACAAGGGACTTTTGTCCTTATTCATTTTCAGATTCATTATTTAAAAGAGATATTCAATCAACTGCTAACGATATTGAATCAACTGCTCAATCATTCAGATCATGGAATACTTGTATGGATAATACAACATGTAAAATAGTTGCTATTATTGGTATTTGTTTACTTTCAATATTTCTTATTTGGTTTGTTATTGGAATTTTAAGATGTCTATGTCAAGGAATTGGTCTTTGTGCTTCATTCTGCTGTTGTTGTTGTTGCACCGCAGCATCTGCTGCTAAACATCATGGATATACAAAACCGCAAAATTATCAACCAATGTATCATCAAGGAGGTTATTATCCAAATACTATGAGTAGAAACGTAAATGATAGATCTGTAACTCCCGAATATGGATGGGTAGGAAATAATGATGATTATAAACCAGGAAGGGATTTCGAAATGAATTACCATCCATATCATAATGATTCAAGAACAGCATTTTGATTTATTTTATTATTATTTATTAATATATGATTATGATTTTCCGTATCAGACGTTTCCCTAGCTAGCAGAGGGGCGCTGCCTCGCTGATAATGGCAATTTATATAAAATGGTATATAATTAATGCTATGTAAATGCTATATTTTCATTATCTTAAAATGCTATCTAGTTCTAGTTATTAATTGTCTTATTTTATATGAAAATTTCGTTATTAATTCCCATATTTTTCTATCCATTTCTTCTGCTGCAGTTGTATTAGGTGGTGATATTATATAATCTACTTTATGTTGATATTTGAGAATATCTTTTCTTGTTAATAATCCACACAATGTTCCCGTGTTATTCTTTTCAACGTAGATTATTCTAGGACCAACTTTTGAAAAGATTTCAACTACTTTTGATATTGGTGTATTGTTTTGTACTGTTACAGGAGAGAAATTAACTAATTTTGAATAGTTTAATATGCTAGTGGAGGCAGATGATGAGGATGAACTTGTATCGAAATTAACAAATTTATCTGGATTATCTTGATTATGATTGAGAATATGATCTAATTCTGATCTCCAAATATAACCAATGAGGAAATGTTTACTAGATGCTACTGGAGATGAATTTAAAGTGGATTTATCAGTACTTGAAATAGTTGTATTCCAATCTTCACTACCTTCTATCTCCACTATTGGATAAGATAAATGCTTGTTACTTTCCAATAATCGTTTAATTTGTGATACAGTCCATCCTTTACTTGCTATATAAACTAAATCCTTCGTCATGGCATAATCTATCGGATCATTTATATAACTATGATGATTACCATCTTCTTCAAAAGTTTCTAGAAACGGATATCCATTAGCAACAATAGTTCTATCAGCTATACCGCCACCACCAGGTCCAAAATAATCACCAACTGCTTTTGTGACTCCAACAACAATCATTGTTGGTAAAATATACCGCAATGCTCCCGTTACTTCAAATGCTATTACTACTACTGTTACAGTTATATTCATTACACCACTCAACAGCGCAGCTGATCCTAATAAAGCATAAGTACCAGGAGTGATACAAGGAACATCTGGGGGACAACTAGCAAAAAATTGCGCATTTGGATACCTTTCATGTAATAACCATACTAAAGTACCTAATAATCTACCAAATAAAGCACCAATTGCCATTGAAGGAACAAAGATTCCTGCTGGAACTTTACTTCCATAAGATATTATCGTTAATAACATACGAATTATACATCCAAAGAATAAGCTGCTAATTATATATGTTTTATGAGTTGCAATTTGGCAGGTGATATTATCATTATACCCATGATCACATTCATGAAAAAGAATTTGCATACTTTCCGTCATATCAATACGCAAGAATTCATTAAAATAACAAATACTAGCAGTAATTAGAATCAAAATGCACACTTCTTGAATAGCATAATTCTTTAGATATTTCTTTCTAAATGATTGAACTCTTAAATTCCACTTTATAATAAATAAACCACCAAATCCACCAAATAATCCAATTATAATAAAGAATATGATTTCAAAAAAATGCCAATCATGATCATATTTTACAGAAAATAACACCAGCTGGCCAGTTCTAAAAGGATTAACTGATGCTAATACACCAGTCGCTATTAAAGCGCAGAAATAACTTTTCCACATTGTTTTTAATTGAAATGAAGAAGTCATTTCTTCCAAAGAGAATAGAACTCCCCCCATCGGGCTACCAAAAGCCACAGCAACACCAGCAGCAGCACAAGCACTCAACACTTCTCTCATCTTTGTATTATACAATTTATATTTTGGAAATAATTTAGCAATAACATTACCACAGCAAACAGCATAATGAACCGATGGTCCTTCTTTACCAACACTCAACCCAGATGCAATAGTTAAAGGCAATGCAATACTCTTTATAATCAAAGTCTTTAAATCCAAAAATCCATTCATAATAAACCCAGCAATAATACATTTGATTTCCGAAATACCTGAGCCAGCAGCATAAGGAGCAATACTATATACCAAAAAAGCAGCTAAAAATCCAAATCCAGTAGAATAAAAAATATAAATAAGATAACTAATAGGAGCAATAGACGACCAATCATGCCATTCTGGACAAACATCACTCTCGTCATAACCAGAACAACAAAAGTTCTTATTAAGATACAAACCAGCAGAACAATAACCAGTTTTAAAATCAGATAACAACTCGGTAACTATACTTAAAAACCCAGCAATCAACCCAATTGAGCAACCAACCAATGCCAATACAACCCAAGATTGAGCAGCTGAATACAACTGACGAATAATCAAAGTATATTTAAATCCTTTTCCCCTCAAAGTAGTAAACCCAAAAATATTATTATTTTCGTCAATAGCATTATCATCCACTCCATTATCACCAAAGGCAATTTTCTCACCATAAGCATCCTGATAAGTTTTTATCCTCAACCTATTCTCAGTAGATGCAGCTTCAACCCAATCAATAGTAGAAAAGTCCTCATATCTCTTAATTTCATTCACCACCGAATCAGGAACCGACTCATTAGAATTCAAAGTAAACACATGAGGTAAATTCTCCAACGGAACATCCGGAGAATCAGAACCAGAACCAGACATTATCCAGCAATTAATCTCTATTCCATATCTCTACGACCGTTTCGGATAATCCCACCGACATCGTGTTATCTTATCAGCTACACCGATGCGGCTGCAGTGCGTGCCTCCGGCGGCCGGGCTCCGCCCGGACCCGTTGTTCCTCGCTACGCGAGGAAAATAAACGGGAGATTATAATGATATCGAAGTGTCTTGTCTCTTCCAATTCCTCGCGTAGCGAGGAACAACGGGTCCGGGCGGAGCCCGGCCGCCGGAGGCAAATAATCGGGAGTTGGTTTTACCGAGGTCTCGGAATGGTTTTGCCGTTTTATGCATGATCTTATTAATTTACCCCACACAATTTAACAGTTCGATTTTGTTTATTCTTTGATTGATATATTGATTTATATTATTGTTAATAGTATTCTTGTTATTTTTATAGGATGTCTCAATTATTTTCTTCTTCAGGTAGCTGTGGTCCTGTTAATCCTTTACAGAATCTTGGTAAACATGCTGGGGCAACTAATTCTTCTCAGCATCAAAGATTTGTAAGGGAAAACTCTGCTGGTCCGGCATTTAGAAGTTCTCCTTCTCCTTCAGTTTCGAATGGTAATAATGAATTCCAAACTTTTAGTAATGGCCAAAGTGTTCAGGGTGTAGAGGGGTCTTTTCAGTTTCATCATTTAGATACTGCTAATATTAATGGTAATAATGTATATCAAGCAAGATCACATTCAGCTACTCCAACTTCTGATTGGGCTTCGGATTTTTCTAAATTATCAGTAGGTGGTGGTTCACAAGATATGAGATTTAGACAATCTCCTGGATTATCTAATCAAATGATTGCTCCAAGCCCGAGTCCTGGTTTATATCATCAAATTCAACCTCAATATGCTATGAGACCTTATCCAACATCGTCATTCGCTCAACAAACAGAACATCAACAAGTTCATAAATTAGAAGATCAACAAGTTTCCTTTGAAAATGCATTTGCAGAAGTTGAAAGATCATTAAATGATGAACAAGAAACTTCCCTTCCATCTACGACAGATAATGAATTATCTGGTGTAGCTCAGAATATCATTGATTCAGTTAATGAAACTTCACATTCAATTAATAAAACAACAGCTAATAAAATGAAAAACAGCAATTTCATGGCATTAATGGATCAATTAAGCAAGAAGAATGTCGTTCTAGAAGGAGAAAAGTTTGTTGATGGAGTGTCAGGAACAGAAGTAAAACCAGAACAATTATCAAGACAAGAAGATGTAAGAGGAGTATACGAAGAACCTAAACTTCCTGATTTTAAAAAGAACACATCATCGCATCCATCATTATCAGAAATTCCGCTACAAGATCCATTTGAATACATGCAGAAGATGAATATCGATCCTACGAAATCAACACCATTTGAAATAGCACAAGCACTCAACCCAGGAGTTAGTATGAATGATTGGGAAGAAAAGTATAATGAGGATGTAGATTGGACACAATAAGGATTATTTCGCTGTCAAAAGTTTGATATTTAGAGGAGGAGGAGGAGGAGAACTTTGGACAGCGTGGGACAAGATCGTAGTATATCGATAACTATCGATGCTGGTGGTGCATGATTAGTATTGATATATATCTTTATTATGTGTATATATTTTATAATTAATAATATTATTTAATGACCTTCAAGTTATTTGTATTATTCCCCGACGGGGCAACGGGTCCGGGCAAGAGCCCGGCCGCCGGAGGCAGTTGAAAGGGAATGGAGGTTATTTATTTTTTCTATTAGGAGTTATAGAGAAATTTTTGAGGTTTCTTTTATCCATTTTGGACATTAGGCGAGAAGCAGCAGGGGAGAGAGGAGTAGATGGTACGTGCTGATTTAAAGGAGTTTTAGTTATTCTTCCTGTTTTTGAATTAAACGAAAGGTTGGAGTTTAGTTGGTTGGACTTTTTCTTACTTTTTGCAATTAAATCTTCATGTAAATGCTCTCTATTTGATAAAGAAGGGAGTTTATAGGTGTTTTCAGTTACCATAGAGTACGAGTTTATGGTGGGCGGTCCTGATGAGGGTTGGAGGGAAAAAGATGATAGTTTAGGTGGCGATTTAGAAGGGGGTTTGGTTGAGATTTTTGTATTATCGCGAAGTATTAGTTTTGAGTTTTGAGCTCTAATAATTCGCTCACCAGTACCTTCAGGAGGAAACATCAGTTGGTTTTTGGGGTTGTTTGGGGGTTTATTATCGGGTGTAGATAATGAACTGGTGAGTAATTTATTATGTTCATGCTGTAAAGTATTCTCGATAGTTTTTACATATTCACTATAAACTTTATTGTTCTTAATCCAAGAATATTTCTTCCGTTGATTGTTGATTTCTCCCTCTAATAAACTATTGAAAGAATCATTATCTTCTGAGGTGAATTTTGCTTGATATTGGTCTAAAGAAAGAGAAGAATAGGAGGATTTGGAGGTAGGGTTGGATGAAGAAGGAGTTCCAGGTGCAGAAAAATAATCTCTAGTAATTATCTCTTCTAAATTATTATTATATTCTTCTTCAGAAACCACATTCTTTGGTCTTTTAATTTTGAATTCTTTTCGCTTTACATTGGTTGATTCTAGTGATTTTGGTTCAGATGGTAGTTTAAGAATCATTCTACCAGCATCGGTAGAGGTAATTGTAGGCAGTTCAGATTCAACATGATCATTGTTAGATAATTTTTCTTTAGTTATTATTTTGTTCAGCTCATGATTCATAACTGGCGGTGAATAACATTTATGAAGATGATGATGAAGTAGAGATACTAAAATGGATGTACGAGTAAGTATTTATAAGCATATTCAAACCATTTATTAGCATTTTTCTAGTACTATATATTATATACTTGTTCTCTGTTTATAATACTAAGTCATCGGTCCTAGCAACATTTTATCTATCTAGCGCAAAGCCGTTACACATTATTCAATTTAAATTTTTCTTCTTCCAAGAGACGAGCATATTCTTCGTTGACATCTACTACGATATCATAGAATTCTGCTATTGGATTGCATATCGATTCTCTTAGCGTTATGCGCGTAAGGCATAGCTAAGGACCCTTGATAATGCAGCTGTCAACCTTAATTTATAGACATGACGATCACACCAGAGTCGTATGAAGTTTTAACTGACCTCAACTTATATATATATATATATATATATATACTATATTAATATACTTCTAACGAAATCCAAGTTTGTTTACTATAAAAATAATAGAATATAACTTCGTTATAGTCATTAAATATGTTAGATCTAGCAGATCTAAGATCTAAGATCTTCCCATAATCCAATCCGAATATGCAGACTCAGCCAACTCCCATAATCTTTACTTCCCATAACTAATAGAATGAGAAATATTTATCCGGATTTTTGCCTCTGCTCCTACTCTTCTTCTCTTTCCTCATCAAATATTTTTTCTCTGAATTTTTTATTAATAATTAATTAAAACAATCTTACAACTATCAATGGATTCAATTAGTGCACTCACTGCTCATTTTGTAGCACCACAACACAAATTCTTAGTTAGTGTTGCTGCTTGTATTAACAAGTTGCTTAATCCAGAAAATTCTTTAGAAAAATTTGCTGAAATTCAAAGAGAAGTAGTAAATTCAGGTATTGCTGCTTCAAGCGTTATTGACTTTTCATCACCAACTAGAATTTCACCTGGAAAGCCTTTTACTTTACCAGTACCAGTAGTTCCATCAGCTACAACTTACGGTGCAGCTTCTTCTTCAATTAGTACTCCAGCTATTTCAATTTCTGAATTATTACTATCTTTAGTTCCATTCATCTTGATAGGATTTTACTTGGTGTTACGAATTTGCTACAGTGGAAAGGCAATTAAGAACCAATTAAAGTCTGAATCATCACCTGAATCATCAAAACAACTTGTACTTTTCAAACGTTATGATCTTTATCCTGAATTTACCGTTAATGAACGCTTTTTAAAACCAACTTTACCAGAATATTATCAACCATATCAATGTACTCAAAGAATTACACCATTTGTTCTTAACCTTTCACGATCTGAACTTCCTTCTGTTGGTGCTGTTGTAACTCTTGTAAAGAAACCACTTATCACTTCACTTCGTAATGAAGCTAGAGTTGTATCTAGATTGAGAAATCTTTCACATTATTCTGAATTCACTATTAATGAACACTTTTTAAAACCAACTTTACAAGAATATTATCAACCACCTCATTATACTCAAAAAATTACACCATTTGTTCTTAACCTTTCACTATCTGGACTTCTTTCTGTTGGTGCTGTTGTAACTCTTGCAAAGAAACAAACTGTCACTCCATTACAACTTCTTAATGAAGCTAGAGTTGTACCTAGATTGAGAAATCTTTCCCATTATTCTGAATTCACTATTAATGAACACTTTTTAAAACCAACTTTACAAGAATATTATCAACCACCTCATTATACTCAAAAACTTACACCATTTGTTCTTAACCTTTCACAATCTGGATTTCCTTCTGTTGGTGCTGTTGTAACTCTTGTAAAGAAGCAAACTGTCACTCCATTACCACTTCGTAATGAAACTAGGGCTATACCTACATTGCGAAATCTTGCTCAACTTTTTACTACTTCATTATCAGTTGCTTATGAATCTAAATTATTACGAGAATCACCACAATTATCTATTGTTCATGAATCCCCACAATTATCTACTACATCAAAGGTTTCTTCTACTTCATTAGCTGATCATAGAATTAAATTAAAAGATTCACCACCAAAACCATCTCGATCAAAACTTACTACCAATAAGCCAGCATCCAGTGCTACTGTTGATTCCACTTTTGGAGGTATGCCAAATTCATCGGAAAAGATGAAATCAACAGAGAGCTTGAGTAGTATTATTAAACGATTCAATAAATCCACCCTTACTTACCGCAATCCCCGACATTATTCTTTATCAGTTACAAAGCATCATAGATTACCTTGTAGAAGCAACCTTGATCCAGTACTTACATCCGAAATTGATTCCAATTTTGAAAGTATGTTAAATTCATTTGAAAAATTAGCAATAACTGAACCCGTAGATAGTAAGATTAACCATAGTATTCCAAGTCCAGGAATTAAAAGACGTAAAAGAAAGATCTCTAAGATTGATTCAGCTTTTGAAACTATGATCCATTCATTTGAAAAGCTTGAGGTAACAGAGAAGTTGGATCCAATCATTAAACCAATCAACGAATCAACCAACAAACCAACTAAGAAATCAACTAAGAAATCAACTAAGAAATCAACTAAGAAATCAACTAAGAAATCAATCACCAAATCACAAATGTCACAACCAATTGTAGAACCAATTTGCAATTCACCACAAAATTCAAATCCAAGTGATGGCACTCCTAAAAAACCTAGAAAGGTAAAACCAGCATCAAACTCTAATGACAATACTATTATTAATGAAACAATTCCCAAAAGATCTAGAAAAGTAAAACGATCACACAACTCTGATTTCAATGATATGATTAATGAATTCAAAAAGATGACAATTGAAAGTTAAATTGGAACTTCTTACTATTCATCTGCATCCCCCTTCATTTTAAACTATTTGCTATTGTTAAAACTTTAGTTTCATACTACTAGCTTGTTGCATTTTTTTAACTGTACTATCCTGTAATTAATTAACATTATTTATTTATTTATTTATTTCAACTCACTTTATACCTCCGGCTAAAATGAGGAATTAAAGTGGTAAAATTAGGAAATATATATTAGCGTTAATATATATTAGCGTTATCACTAGAACTAACTTATATACTTTGTTAAATGCTGTCCGGAGGATCGTTTACGATCGGGTATCAGTCGATAATTAAATCAACTTTCTTAATGTTATATTAAAAGCTCTATCTAAATCGTTTGTTATCAGTTGTTATCGGGTATCAAAAAATCATCCCTAAATGTTACGCTATTTTATCGAAAGTTATATCCCTATTGCGCCCACCTCGCCCTTCATCACCCTAATTCGACAACATAGACTATCTCTGTCGATACTACCTCTACTCATACTTTTGCTAGATGTTAAGTCGTTATAACACTAGATTATCGATAATACTAGTCGTTTATCGAACGCTATGCTATAGTTACGTCGTGTGTAACATCGTTACTGCTATATATTTACTGTACTGCGTCAGTTATACGGTGTAGTCGAACTGCTATTATCAGTTGGTTGAAAACTAAATTGGTTTATTACAAAAGATTTTGTTGATACATAAATGAACGATATATTTTATTGCCGGCCACTACTCTCTACGATAATCATCCCTATCTGGACTATATCCACCACTTCCTCCTCTTGGTTCTTCCCTATATGATGGTCTTGTTTCATAATCTCTTCTGTCATGATCACCAGATCCAGTTGGTGGTCCACCTCTTCTTTCACGATATCCATCTCCTCTACGGTGTGGTGGTGCATATCTATCACCTCTTGGTTCTTCATATCTTGAATATTCCCTATCCCTATACCCTTCATTTTCATATCTTGATGGTGGACCTCTGGGAGGAGGTGGAGGACCTCTGAATCTATCATCGTATCTATCAAAACGATCATAACGGTCATATCGATCATAACGATCATATCTATCATAACCACCTCTTGGAGGATATCTATCATCAAATCTTGATCTATAACCACCGCGATAATCAGAACCATATCTACTTGGGCCACCATATCCACCTCTTCTGTATCCACCGCTACCAGGTCTTGATTTTGGAGGTCCAAAATATTTACCAGGAGTAGGAGTTCTTGGTCTTTTTCTTTTAGCCTTTTCAACAGAAATAGCTCTTTCAAATACAGTAGTACCATTTACACCTTGTATAGCAGCATCAGCAGATTCAACATCAATCATTTCAACAAATCCAAAACCACGTGATTCCCTAGTATGAGGATCAACCATAATTTGACATTTAGTAACAGTACCATATTTAGCAAACAGTTCTTCTAATTTTGGTTCATCAACTTCACGAGCAAGACCAGAGATGAAAAGATTGGTGCCTTCATTCTTAGCTGCTTCTTCTTCTTCTTCATCAACTTGAGAGGCAGTTGATTTTTCATTATTTTCATGATCATTATTTTCTTCAGTAGAATTACGACGAGGAGATAAAGATCTTTGACGATCGTAACGATCAGGAGAAGCAGATCTTCTTGATGAGTATTCAACGTCAGACATTGTAGGATAGTAATGTAGTAGTAGAATGAACAGATGAGGTGAAGTTAGGAATTGGGTGGTGGAAATGGACAATTTTGAAATTTCAAAACAATCAGCCGCATGAGAAGATAGGAGATTGGAGAACAAAAAGTGCTAGTTATAGCAAGTGGGGGAAAGTGGGGGAAAGTGGGAAGTTGGACGATGGTATTTATGAGGATTAAAATGAGAGAAAATAGAATTAGAGAAGGAAGTAGTAATGAGTGAATGGTGGTATAATTGCTATTAGTAATTGAAGGATAGTGTATGAGAATTACATAAAATAGTCTAGATGAGATTCGATATTGTTTAGTAGAATATTAAGCAGCATATTACATTATAGAGGTTAGAAATGAAAGGTTAATATTGAATATAGCCAATTAATAGCTATATATAGCTAGTGATTAGGTAAATATTATTATATGAGCTGTATGGGCCCTTTATTCCTTGTGTTAATGACTGTATTTAATAAATAGGTATCCTTAATATATATTCAATTAAAGAAGTTACAAGTTATCGCGGCCCGGCTGGCCATCCCAAGTGCTGGTAACTAATATATATGGTAAGGCATTATACAATGTATTGAGGGACCAATTTAATATGGAATTTGTACAGTTGCCGGCGCACGGATTAATTAATAATTAATTTAATATATAATTTTATAATTTAACACATTAGCTATGTAATTACAAAATAAATAACCAAAATAACTAATAATAATATAAATCATCTTCCAATTACAAACCATATTCCCTTTGACCCAACTTACTAGCATATTTCAGTGTAAACTCCCATCGTATGGCTACCTAACTCTACTACTTAGCCGTATATCAGTCTGTGCTTATAACGTCTAAACACACATTAACGTGTAAGTAAGAAATCATAGCCGTTTATTGTTTTGATTTGATTGAATTGATTAAATATAATCATTAGGATTGAATTGAAGGATTTAAGGGGATATTTTGTAAGTTATATTGTAGGTGAGGGTGGTTATTTGTGTGTAGTGATTGTGATGTGGGGGTAACGGTGTTTGCTACGCTGTTATAACGATATCTAGGATTGTTATCCTTCATTATAACTAACTAATTAGGAACTGAATCTTCATATTATATAATACACTTCCTTCTCCATTGATCTGAAGATTAAGAATTGAACATTTCAAAAGGTAAATCAAGGATAACTGAATCATTATATAGATAGATTTGCATTATTGATAGATTATTCTCATTCTTAAAGGTTAATACAAACAGATAGAGTATTGAAACTTCTATACAATATTTAAAGATATTAGATACAGTAGATACGATATTGAACAATCTATTGGATGATATTATAGATACTACACTATACTATACTACACTACACTACACTACACTACACTTCACCATAATACACTACATTAAATTATACTAATCTATATTATACACCTCCTTCAACACCCTCCTCAACACCCTTTACCCATTCACCACCCTTCTCTCATCCAATCCCACTATGGCATCTGCTATCTTCTTTCTAGACCTTAAAGGTAAACCTTTACTCTCTCGTAACTATCGTGGTGATATTCCTATGAGTGCCATTGACAAATTCCCTCTTCTTTTAATGGAACAAGAAGAAGAAACCTCAATTGCTCCTCCTACTATCTCTCATGAAGGTGTAAACTATCTCTACATCACTCACAACAATCTCTACCTTTTAGCATTAACAAAACGAAACACAAATGCTATTCAGATCCTCTTATTCTTACATAAAATCGTTGAAGTACTTACTGAATATTTTAAAGAATTAGAAGAAGAATCTATTCGAGATAATTTTGTAATCATTTATGAATTACTTGATGAAATGATGGATTATGGCTACCCACAAACCACTGATACAAAAATATTAAAAGAATATATAACTCAAGAATCATTTATCTTACAAACTCAACCTAAACGTCCTCCAGTTGCTATTACAAATGCTGTTAGTTGGAGAAGTGAAGGGATTAATTATAGAAAGAATGAAGCATTTTTAGATGTTATTGAAAGTGTTAACCTTTTAATATCTCCTTCTGGTCAAGTTTTACGTTCAGAAATATTAGGCTCTGTTCAAATGAAATGCTATCTTAGTGGAATGCCAGAATTACGATTAGGATTGAATGATAAAGTTATTTTTAATCACCAATCAAATACAACTGGACAAAATGTTAGTTCATCATCTTCATCTTCTGGTAAATTAATTGAAATGGAAGATGTCAAGTTCCATCAATGTGTCCGTCTTTCTAGATTTGAAAATGATAGAACAATCTCTTTTATCCCTGCTGATGGTGAATTTGAACTCATGTCGTATCGTTTAAATACAGCAGTAAAACCATTAATCTGGGTTGATTGTAGAGTTACCAACTTTTCTTCTTCTCGTATTGAAATTATTGTTAAAGCAAAGGCTCAGTTTAAAAAACGTAGTAATGCTAATAATGTTGAAATTGTTATTCCTGTTCCTGATGATGCTGATTCACCAAAATTTAAAACTACTGCAGGCAATGTAAAATGGCATCCTGAAAAATCTGCAATCATTTGGAGAATAAAACAGTTTGGTGGAGGTAGAGAATTTAATATGAGAGCAGAACTTGGCCTTCCCTCAGTTAAAGATAGTGATCCAACAGCAAATAGACTTAAAAGACCAATCTCTGTTAATTTCACCATTCCTTATTTCACCACCTCTGGCATTCAAGTTCGTTACCTTAAAATTATAGAACCTAAATTACAATATCAATCATATCCTTGGGTTCGTTATATTACAAAATCAGGTAATGATTATACAATAAGAATGAGTTAGGTTTTAATATAGTTAATAGATGTAGTTTTCCTTCAAGTGGTATAAAGCCAAGTAATGTGAAGTCTGAGCAGAGCCAGAACCGATTATTTGTCTCTTACTTTGTCTATCTTTCCTTACCCCTTTTAAGCTTACTTATCTTACATCCATATCTATACTCTTATCTCTTTTATCTATTAACGTTACTGTTAATTGTTATCCATAAAAACCTATTTACCACGTGATCTAATCGTGCTCTTTCAAAATCAAACTTTACAAAACTTTTCTTGTATCTCATATTTTGATCCGTAGCTAAGTCTTGGACATTCTTAAACCTGGCACAAACCCACAACTCATGTATTTCCTACTACCACCATTGATACTAAAAATACCTATTATCTATACTCATATCATCATTCCTCATTATCTCAAACTTTACTTCATCATACCCATATATTCTTTTTTCAACTGAGACCTACTTATTAAAAGTTTCTACAGCCAAAGCGTTCCACAACGAACAAACTCTTTATTAACTCTCAACCCCTCATGATATCGGAAAGATCTTCACCCTACCACAGCTTTTAATACGCTAACTTTGAATTCAATTCTTTCATCCAAGTAATAACCGGTCCTTCCAGAAGCCGGGCTCGCCCAGACCCGTTGTTCCTCGCTTAGCTCGGATTATAAACAACAATATATAGACATAAAGATTCATACATGTCTTACTGACAATTGGCAATACTTAATCACCTCACTCACTATACTCACCATACTATAATATCACTTTATTAAACTAAATATTGTCTCAAACTGTACACTACCTTCAATATCGCTAACTTTACCAACTATTATAACTATTTACCGCCAGTTTTATCCAACTTAAGCACCAACATTCACAAATAATAGTAACAATTCGCTTCTCAAAAATCTAACCTTAATAGAAGTTAACCCCCGCAACATCTACTCGCTCGGCACTGATATCATCTAATGTTATAAATAATTTAACTATATATGGTCATATATATGGGGAAGGTTTATATATGTACATGCACAGCTATGGAACTATCTTATGATTTTATGCTTATTGCTTATTATAGAACTTGAACTTTAACTATTCCCCATATACGACTCGATCTAGGAATTGAAACTTTAATACCCCACTTCAAACATAAACAACTCGCCAACCGAGGAATCATTGATGATAGTCTTTATGGTATTAAAGTATGGCACAAACTGACTTGGATAATAAAGCTAAGGCGTAGGACATGATATCCATTTTACTACTGTTTCTATTATTTACTATATAATTAATATGATTCCCTTTTAAAACATAATAGTTATAACTTTACATTTAGTCACTCGTTCTTAATGAAAATTATTAACTTAATCCGTTCTATTGCTCTTACATCTTTCATCCTTGGGGTGGTTGATGCTCAATGCACTCCATGTGCTTCTACTGGTGATGCTGCCGCTTCTCTCATCGTAGCTGTAAGTCATATATCAAGCAATGCTTCAATAATAAATAGCATGGTATCTGGATTCAATGGTGATGTTACGGTTGCCCTTAATATTCAAAATTCTGCCTACATCTTACAGACTGCTTTAGCTGATGCTACTGCTGCAGCAAGTGCAATTTCTGATGCTGACTATTGTGATAGTGCAGCTGTAGCATCAGCTTTAGAAGATACTGTTACACCAATTACAGCTTTACTGAATAATCTGGTTGCTAAATATGCTCAATTTAACTCTGGGCTTGTGGGAGTTGTGGCAATACCTCTTGTTCGTGGTGATATTAATACTATGCAACCTCTCTCTGTAAATTTAGAAACCCAAGCTTATGAAAAATTTGATTGTTTAGTTTTTGAGAATGTAGAAGATAGTTTCTCTAAAATTAATGATGGATTTGCGAGCGCTGCTTCTGCCTATGCTGCTACTGCAACTGTTGCAAGTCCAGTTCCTCCACCAGCTACCTGCACTACCGAATGTACAACATCTACTCCTTCAGCAGGAACAACGACTACTCCTTCGGCAGAACCAACCACTACTTCTCCGACAGAACCAACCACTACTCCTTCGACAGAACCAACCACTACTCCTTCGACAGAACCAACGACTACCCCTACAGAAGAACCAACAACTACTCCTCCGGCAGAACCGACCACTACTCCTCCCACGGAACCGACAGATAAAAGTTCTAGTACCAGCCCATTGGAAGATACAGCTGCTGCTGTGACTGATGTTGAACCTACAGCTGGTGCAACTGACGGTGAACCAACTACTGCTGCAACTGACGAACCTACCGCCGTTGCTACTGATGGTGATCCTACAGCTGGTGCAACTGATGAACCATCTGCTGCTGCTACTAATGAACTATCTGCTGCTACTGAAGAATCAACTGCTGATATAACGAACAAACCTTCCAACTCAGGAGGTGATACTGAAGCTACAAGTTCGCATGATCTGACTGTCCCTACTGGAAACTTAAGCATAACATCTGCATCCACTTCGTACACTACTATTACAACTATCTCGCCAGAAACTATCCCATGTTCTACCATCTCTGGAACTGTATTGTATAGCACTATTACCAATACAATTATTAGTACATTTCCATGTTCTGAAGGCACTTGTGCTCATACTAATACAATTCCCTGTTCAGAAGGAAAGTGTGAAAATACCGCTCCTCCACCTCTTCAAACAAGCACCACTGCAAATACTATACATACTCAATCTGTTGCTACTTCTCAAACCACTATTACAACCATTACCACTGTAACTGAACCATGTTCTACTACCGAAGGTAGTATAATCTACACCACTTATACCAAACCTGTTACATTGACCACCACAACAACTGTTCCTTGTTCCGAAGGTGAATGTATAACTACTTCCACATCACAAATAGAAATTACTTCACAGACCACCCTTACTACTGTTACTACTGTTACTGAACCCTGCTCTACGTCTGAAGGAACTACTGTCTATACCACAAATATAAAGACCTTAACAAATACCCAGCAAGTTACTGTCACTCTTCCTTGTTCTGAAGGGCATTGCCAAGCACCTTTTACAACTGAAACAGCTATAGAAATTACTTCACACATTACTGTTACAAGTCTTACAACCATCACTCAACCCTACTCCACTTCAGAAGGAAGTACAATCTTCACCACTAACATAAATTCTGTAACTAATACCAAACTTGTAACAGTAACCCTTCCTTGTTCAGAAGGTAAATGTTTGGCACCAGCTAGTGAAGTTGTTATCTCTCAACCTACCATAATTGAATCAGGACAAGGTACTACTGCGCGATCACCACTTATTGAATCACAAGCTCCTGCTCCACCGCCTCCTGAATCACAAGCTACTGCCCCACTGCCATCAGAATCATCAACTCTTGTTGCACCCCCAAATCTTGAGACATCTAATCCTCCTCCACCAGAACAAAACATCTCGGGTGCTTCCAGTATTTCTGAAAACTTCTCTTTCCTTAACCTAGCCAGTATTTTTATATTTGTCTTTTTCTTTTAGTTTATCTAAATATATATCTAATTTTAAATTTCCTTCTTCCGTATACCTAAATATATGCAATTAATAATATAATATATATGCAAATATTTTTCATATATGCTTTAGGAAATCCGATTAGCAGAAGATTAAGTTTACATCGGTCTCCATATTTACACATAGCATATATATAGAGAGAGGATCGATGGTATTGTTAGATTCTTTCTACCGAATTACATTAATTAGATACTATTTTGCACATTCGGAGTTGGAGATCATACCAATTGATTGCATTATATATGGATGAACAAGATGAACAAGAATGTATTTTTCTTGATTAACAAATTGCTCTTGTATATCGTACAAAATATCGTTACCTTCTCATTACAGGTGATTACTTCCTCCGTACACTATCCTATAACCATACATCTGATACCACTTTAGTTGTCCCGGGTAGGCTTGAATACTGCATGTCTTCTAACATCTTTCATGTTATTTGATTAACATATACTTGAAATATAAGTGATCGACTATATATATACGAATTAAATTTAAATTAAGCCTTCAGATTGTCTGCTAGCTCCGTGCACGCGATCGATGTCATTAATTAATTTAATACTAGCTAGGTTTTATCCTTTATATATATTTAGGCGTATATAATGAAATCATGCATATCGATCTGTAGATATATATGATTTCATATATATATATATATTTGCGGATATGGGTAAACGTATATAATCATAGATTTGGTATGTTTTAACTCT
Organism: Sugiyamaella americana; assembly: GCA_030583405.1. Taxonomy (NCBI): domain Eukaryota; kingdom Fungi; phylum Ascomycota; class Dipodascomycetes; order Dipodascales; family Trichomonascaceae; genus Sugiyamaella; species Sugiyamaella americana. Next base: position 25,096 of record JAJMID010000105.1, read on the forward strand.
AAATCTAGCTTTGTATAATATGATTGTGTTATTAGTATATATAACGCTTACTTTACTCGCTTTGTATCGGTGAAAGGAGATCGATTTCCCGCCGGACATTGATCCGCAGGGAGTTTACAATTCCGAGCGTAGCGAGGAACAACGGGTCTGGGCAGAGCCCGGCCGCCGGTGGCATACATAAAGGATAGTTAAGATAGAAATATAAAAGTTTATTTAAATAATATATAGAAAGGACACTGAGGCTGGTTATAGAACTTAGGTATAGTCGTCAGTAAGTTCTTGAATAAAAAATGGGATTGGGGATAGACGTCCAGATTAATGAAATGATAAATTAGCTTAATCAATGAATAGTATGATTAGCATCTTCGTATGTACCTTTGACCCTTTCTTTAAGAATGAATGCATCCCAATAGTAAAACCATAAGAGATTTTGATTGCAAATTAATAGAAATCATGTAATGAATCCAAAGCAATTTCTCACAATCTTGTAATAATGATGTACCAGTTGATATAACAGTCCATTAATACTTCCATTTAGAGTCCACCGTTTTAAAAGAGATAATACTTCTAAAATTGTTTTTAATGAAGACTTCCTCTTTGGAGGAGAAGTAGTAGGTGTAAACGTAATTGGCTTTAGAATGGTTGTATTCGTGTTATCTACTGGTGGTGAAGGGGAAACCATTAGAATTGACTTCAATGAAAAAGTGGTAGGAATGGAAGTGAGAGCCATTAGAATTGACTTTAATGAGCAATTCGTAGTAATGGAAGTGAAAGCCATTAGAATTGACTTTAATGAGGAAGTCGTAGGAGTGAAAGTGGGAACCATTAGAATTGATTTTAATGAAGAAGTCGTAGGAGTGGAAGTGGGATCCATTAGAATTGACTTTAATGAACAAGTCGTGTTAGGGGTTGAAGTGGGATCCATTAGAATTGGCTTTAATGAAGAAGTCGTGGTAGGGAGTGAAGTGGGATCCATTAGAATTGACTTTAATGAAGAAGTCGTGTTAGGGGTTGAAGTGGGATCCATTAGAATTGGCTTTAATGAAGAAGTCGTGGTAGGAGTGGGAGTTACAATAGCTGGATATTTGATACTAAAACCATCAAAAGTTTCAAGCTCGGCGATTGATTTAGTAGAATCTATAGGAGGGTTAGTAATTGAATGGGGAACTTCAACTGCGAACTGGGATCTTAACATACCTTTTACTAAAGTACCAGTTTGTTTGCTGTAACAACAATCTGTTTCAAAGTGAAGAAGATTGTTTAAATCAATGTTTGAATAATCAGTATTACCAAGGAACGTGTTTAAACAAGATAATAAGTCAACTGATTGATTATCACCATAATATGAATCATAACAACTAACTAAACAACCAAAGAGGGAGTCTGAATCGGTGTTCAAATAGTCAATAAAATCAAGATATTCATGTGCTTCTAATTTCTGAGGAGCTGGTGGTAATCCAAATGAAGGTTCTTCGTAATAACAATCCAGAAAATGCCTCATTTTTAATGAATTTTTGATGAAGAAGAAAAAGAAGAAGGAATTGAAAAGGATCCAGCTGAGTCATAGTGTATTTAAATAAAAATTGCTGTTGGTTATGGTCAGCTTGTGCCATAACATTGACAGCTGCCGATCGGCCATCTTCTATGCAGATAACACGCTACAAATGGAAATGATAAGCATATTCACATAAGGATCAAGGAATTGTGTATGAACAATATACAGTAAATAGATGGAAATAGATGGAAATAGAAGCCATACGAATGGTTAAATGGATGGATATTTGTATCAGTTTATTGAGCATAATTATTATATCAACTTTCTAGAAAATAAATTACAAATTTAAAGAGACAACATACCTCATGCGCTATAGTAAAGTATCTAGAGATGGACAGTGGACTAAAGCAACGGTGCTATAGCATATCAATGTCGCTACGATAGAAATTAAGTTAAAAACTTATATATCTAATTAATGATTGCTCTAACAGGTAGTGCAATCTTGTAACTTCAATATTTATAAATTATTAGCCTTTTACTTCCTAAACTAAATGACCGCTTTCCAGCTTGCCGTCATCTCCTTGTACTCAAGTTACATAAGTACTATCTAATAATATAATAACTCATCGATATACTGACACTTCTCTTAGAGATTATAAACGTACAACGAGCCTGCAGAGCATGGCTGTTAATCGCTAAGAAGAGCAGATTTGAATAATACATTACAATGAATATTTCTCCCAGAGAATTGAATCTTCTTTCGGGATGCCCAAGATCCAACATCTTTTACAAGATTCCTTGGTCCACTGGAAATTGCCCATGGTAAATGCTCTTGACCAGGTAAAATAAAACTTTTCTATACATTGATTAAAATCTGATCTACCGTATGTTATGTTAATTTTCGATGCTTATTGTTTATATTGATCGGTTTCCTCAGGTGTTGATAATCAAGTAATTCATCAAATTCAATTGATTCTTCAAAGTTGGAATTATCTGGTTCAATGATTTCTGATCCTTCAATAATATCACTATACTTATTGGTTGTATTGCTTCCAGTAATAAATACATCTACATCTTCTATATTTAATAATCTAATACTGTAAGATCAGATTAGTCCCCAGTAATCCATATAAAATTATATGGAATATCAATTGTATCTAATTCACGTACCAAAGGACTAACAAATTATATTCTTGATCCACCAGCAAAGATAATTACCTTGTCAAACCCCATCTATGGTATTCACGGATGTATACTCTGGTCCTTCATCTTTGTTATTGTTCCTAATAACTTCTTGATTGATAGTACTAGCAAATGGACCAGATATTGTATAAGATAAATGCTTTTCAATTGAAAAGTTAGTTTATATATAACGTTAATTAATTCATTTGTATATGTTAAAGACATTGGTTAAGTCATGCCGATCGATCTAATCTATTCAATTATATCAGGATACATAATTCACGAAATTAAAAGCTGAAAGGGAATATATTCCATTTAAGATTTTTGAACCACTAAGAGAAAGATATGTACTCAATAAAAGTACTCCTGAAGATCTTATAATTATTGAAAGAATTTATTGTTAAACCCTCGGATATTACAAATATTTTTACTATACCTAGTAGCAATGATTGAACGTCAGTTCAATACAAAAGTTAAACGGTTGAGAACAGATAATGGAGAAATGAAAGGTCCTCTAACTAAAACACTTAAAGGAATGGGGATTATACATAAAACATCTGTACCTCGTGCTCATCAACAAAATGGTAAAGCAGAGAAGAATATTCAAACAGTGACCACTCTTTTAAGAGCTGTCATGATAGCCTGTGATGGCAACAGTGAACTGTGGCATTATGGTGCTACTCATATCTACTCATTTTATATACCTAGTAGACGATTCACTTTTTGATTTAAGGGGGACGGTCCATATATATTGTGTATAATCATCAACAAATATAATAAAATATCTATGGCCATCTCTTCCTAATGTTACTTGCTTTACATCAGCATGAATTAATTCCCTATTGCAATAGCTTTTCTTGATGCTACATGCTTATAGGAAGCATCTTTTATTTTATAGATACATAGATATATATAACGAAGTTAACATATGATCACGAACAAACAAATATAGCAATTCTTATCGGTTTCATGTAAATAGCTATATCTATGTATTAGAATATATGCTATAGATAATGAAATATACAACTAAATAGAGTATATTAGAGTAGTATTACCTTCTAAATAATGAAATACATCTTATAGTACCAAATATAGTAAAAATCTAGCTTCATGATATAATCGGTATCAGAATAATTAATGTTTCAGTTTTACCAAGTCCCCAACTATTTTTGGATATATTCTCGGTTGAATTAAACTATAAATTTAAGGTTCGTAATAGTCTTCGGGTAGAATTAACTTCCCCATTAGGGATTTCTATCAGAAGACCGACATCATTCTTGACTTACAAACCCTTTCATGTATATATGGAGTTGGTTGTTTTCAACAACAATTTGCATCAAGAAAATTACAGTGTTTGATATATCTCCTGATGTTTCTGAGGATGTAACGTACTCTTGAAAAGCGGAACTACTCCAATATATAAATCCATGGATTAACCCTTGACTGTGCTATTATCATCCAGGTTTCGTACAATTAGAAATATCAATTTATTAATACCGTCTACAAACTCTCTCAACTATTAAACATGATTTTCAAAAACTACCTTTTAGTTTTAGCTACAACCTTACTTACCGTATCTAATGCTGCTCCTATAAGCAACCGAATTGTTCATGAACTTAAGCATGCATCTCCCGAAGAAATCAATGCTTTAGCATCTGTTTTAACCAATGGAATCAACTCAGTTATCCACCTTTCCCAACTTTCCACAGAAGATCAATCTACTACTCTCAAGAACTATCTTGTTGATATGGGTAATACTGTTAGCTCTGTTGCACAAGCAAAGGGTAGAGTTCCACCTCAACTTGATGGGGCTTATATTTCTCTTAAAAATTATGCCAATAGCTACAAAGTACCTACTACTAAAAAGACCCGTTCTACTTATGATCCTTCTCAACTTAATACTCACCAACATGGCGTTGTAGGTGATTCAGAAGGAACTGATATGTATGCCCCCCTTGCTAATGATATTAATGGTCTTATTCAAAGTAAAAGTGCAGCAGGTTCTATTTATAAAGGATTTGACTTTTTTGATCAAATTGCTGATGGTACCGGTAGATTTATTGGAAAAGTACTTGCACCAATAACTCTTGGAGCTAGTAAAGGAATTGCTGATTTCCTAACTGGTCCAATTGTTCAAACTCTAACTCATGGTACTTATGATACTATAGCACATCTCATTGGTACTCCAATTGACAAAGCTCTTGGAGTATCTGAACTTTCTCCTGCTGATCAACTTGCTAAAAATCAAGCTCATGCAAGTCAACTTAATAATGATCAAGTAGCAAATACTAACGTTAATAACAAATCTCAACAAAACTGAGAAGAAAATGATCAAATTTAAGTAACTTACTTTGCGAGGTTCAAGTGCATTTTACGGAACTTTTACCTTCAATTTTTTATTTTCAAAATCTTATATAATATATCTATTAAATAGTTTAAATAATTTTTAAATTCAATATATTAACTTTATTCTAAACTGGTCTAGTTGATATAATTGGGTAATGGCTTATGTCCATAACACCTTCCATATTAAGTAAATAATCTGCTAGTGAAGTTAAAAAGGCTTATCTTGCATAACCGGAAATTCGGAGAAGATGAACGTAAAAGCTCTCCGCTTTACAGTTCAGTAAGATATTTTGATTGTAATTCTTTCCAAAAAGAATTAAATAGCAGGTAGGAGGTAAGTATTACTCATATTCATCCATTTGAGGTAAATATTTTATTGAAAATTAATACTAACTCCACTTCTCGGCTGTACAATGGCTGTACCTTCAACGCTATTTCAAACTAGCTTAAAACGCACGATAAGGATTAAGCTTGCATGACAAAGATCCCCCTCCTAAAGCAAAAGTATATAATAACTTCTTAATCTCCAATCATAAACAATTAAATGAAAATATTTGGGAAGAATATTCATAAGCTCGCTAATTTATTACCAGGCCACAGAGGAAATGGTAAAGGTAAATTGTTGGAGTTACAAGGAAAGAAATCAACTTGTACACCGCCAGCGAAACCTGTAGATCATTTTGATATTCTTCCTTATGAACTTATTTTCATAATCGCCTCTTACCTTGATATAAATGATTGGCTAAATCTTCAGTTTGTATCTAAATTGTGGTATATTTGTTTGAATGATCCCCATCTATGGGCTTCTACTATTGATTCTACTCGGTTGGAAACTTTTGATTTTAGACTGTTAAAGAGAAGTTTAAATCAGGTATTTGGTTGTACAAATATTTCAATAATAAAGTACTTACGAATTGCAATCACATTAGAAACTGAGCTTGCGAAATGTTTACGGTTACTTACTAATAATCATTTCCCTTTTCCTGGCAAATCAATTGATAGATTAGAAGTTATTAATTGTTATCGAGGTGAATATATTTATAATCTTATTCATGTAAGAGAGTTAACTATTGATGCTTTTGCTAATAGATTAATTAGTTTAAAGTGGTTATTAGATAGTCAAAAGGATAGTTTGGAATATCTTCATGTATTGTGTGATACTATAGATTGGGATGTTATTGAAAGTCCATTCAATGATAATAGTTTAACATATGCTATTAAAACATTACATTTATCATTCAAATATTCCTATATTCCTGTGTTTAGTAATATTTTCTTAAAATGCCCAAATCTACGACATTTAATTGTGGAACCTCATAAACCACTGAGTCTTGTTGGGCTATGTCAAGCTGCTAAAGATTCTCGCTTAGAATCTTTAGAGATTATAAATCATTCTAATAATTTGATATCTTTGAACGTAGACATTGCTAACCTGGATGGTATGGAAATGGAAGGGATTTCAGAATGGCCGAAGATGTTGAAATGTTTAACTCTTAAGAAAATGATCTGGAGTGGAGTAGACAAAGTATTTGGATCTTTAGAAGGAGTGGAGAATCTTTGTGTAGCAAATTCACATATTCCAATAGGTCCTTTAATTGAAAAATCCCTATGCTCAAGCAAACTCAAAACGTTGGATTTGCAGGGCGTATCTAGTGGTTATTTAAGAGATATTTTTCGAAATGAGTTTACTAACCTTGAATGGATTAATATTTGTCATTGTCAAGTCACAGATGGTAATGTAATAACCATCTTGAAACGTTGTCCTAAATTAAAAGGAATATATGTTTCTAATAACCAACTTGATGAATCTGAAGATACCCTACATTTAAAGGGTGGATTTAAAAGCATTTTCCAAGGGAAACCTCTTCAAACAATTCAAACTAGAGGGATAAAAATTATTACCAGTGAATGGAATTTTGGAAAGGAGTATAGTTAACTCTTGGAATTATTTATTACAAAAATCATCAAAGAACACAAGTTTCGCTTTAGCCAATGTGAGTTATATATAAAATTGCATGTATATTTTACAATCAATATAAGATTGCCTCCGGCGGCCGGGCTCTGCCCGGACCCGTTGTTCCTCGCGAAGCGAGGAATCTCAAAATACCGTACCTTAACAGGAGAAACGTTTACTTATATTAAACTTAAGACTATTTACATGATGCTAACTACCTAACGCTCAACATTACCAACTTTTTTGTGAGTGCTGAACTTCTGTTTCGGTAATTTAAACTAGAATTTTACTTCTAAAATACTCAATCAATCTCTAAATTATAATTTATACTTGGAAATATCGCTCAAACTGGGATCACAACGATTTTATAAGATATTTTCAATAACATACTTATAATTATATCACGTAATTTTGCCATCATCTGCTCCGACGGACGGAAAAAAGTGCAACCCCGTTTCTGCTCCCCATGCTTTACCATTATGCTTCAACCTCTATGAGAGGGGGGATGTGTACCTTCTTTAACTGAATAATATGCATGTTCGGCACTCGGGATTAACCACGTTAATAAGGTTGACAATAAGTGGCTCCGTCGACAAAGTTTAAAGTTAAATTTTATGGAATATGTAACTTATTTATAAATATTTATACTGTTATCATCTTATAGCAAGGTACTGAGGTCAATCTTGAATGTACTTTATAGCTAACTTGACCATTTCAATATCTCCATCATTCTCCGGCTCAGCTCGCTCAAATTAAACACTATGCTACGGATACACGATAGATTTGAATTTAATATTTATATATATAGTTATATAACATTATTATGAAATAGTGCAAAATGTAAAACATACACTCTACTTTCACTCTTAACAATTGACGTTAATAACAATGTTCAGTTACGGAAAAATTAAAAAGTGATCGGGTTAAAATCGGATATCCTATCGGAAAAAATAGTAGCCGCGATAAGCCGCAATAGGAAGTATATGGGGATTAATATGCATTGGTTAACGTACACAATTATCGTAGCATTGCGCTGCCTGAATCTAGTTATAGTAGAGAAATCTCGATTCAAGCGGGGTATTGAATTTTTACACTCAACAAAGTTTCTCTACAACAAGACCAACACCTTAGTAAGAGGAATTGAGTGGCTGAAAGATTCAAGACGCTTTAGAGTTGCTAGAGACAGAAATAGAATATAAAATTGTGTAAACGGTCAAACTTCGACGACTACGTCTACTGTTAAAGCAACAATCAGCCTATGAAAATCTATCATACAATAATACAATATATTCAATTTTTGTAAATTTACTTTGTATGTGTATACATAACAGTAACATTATTTATGACTGATATTCACTCTTTAAATTTATGGAATTTGGATTTTAAATATTTTCTTTAGTTTTAATTTGGAAATAATTAATATTTTCTTTCAAATGAATCATGTTGAAGAGATTAGAATGTTATAGTAATAAAAGGATTAAGATATGCATTAGAAGTGATTCTTTAGGAGTTGGTGGAGGATTCACATGTGGGATACCAAGTGGTAACGGATATAATAGGTTGGTAATACCAAGTATTGATTATAGATTGAATAGTAGTTTAAGTGAATCAGGTAGATCAATTGCAGGAGTAGGAGTAGGACTAGGAGTGGCAGCAACAGCAACATCAACAGCGGTAATAGGACCAACATCAGGATTGCTTTCACGTACACATTCTTTAACGAATGTTAAACAATTTAAAACCCTAACTTCTTCACCAATCTCCCACCAAATACCAAATACAATTCCTACAACGTCTTTAATATCAAATAATCAACGATTGAAACTTCCATACCAACACCCATCTCTTAATCGTTCAGTAGCCGATTACTATACAATTGAAGCTTCTCATGATCCATTAAAAAAATCAACTGCTCGTATCTCATTACTCAAGAATCCCCTCTATCTAGGCCATTATTCATCTCGAGTAAATAGAAAATACAATGAAGATAGATATTTTGCTGGTGTTTTATCTCTCCCTGTTGGTTCAAGTTTAACATCTAAATCCGTTCGGAAAACTTTCACTCAACCAACGAGACAAGTATTCAATTTTGCTGTTTTTGACGGCCATGGTGGATCAGAATGTAGTCAATATCTTAAAGATCATCTTGCTGAATATGTTGAAAATTGCGATCTTGCATCTGGTGAAGAAATTAGAGATATTTATAGAAAAAATGTAGGAGGCTATTGGCGAGCATGGGGTCCTGAATTAGATAAGTATATTAACAAACTTACTACAATTGATGATTTACAATTAAGAATTCCATTAGCATTTCTTAAAGCAGATTATGAATTTAGCGAGAAATTTGAAAGAGCTGGTTCAACTGCTACAAGTGTTTATTTATACTCTGATGAAAGTTCAATATCTAGTGAATATGTTCCTGCACTCAACCCTCATCATGATTATTCAAAAACCCCAAAGGCATTCTGGGATCAAGGACAAGTCACCAATCTTATAGTAGCTCATGTTGGAGATACCCGATGCATTCTTTGTGATAGTCATGGCAATGTTCAAATACTTACAACCAATCATCATCCGTCATCATCAGTAGAAAACTCCCGACTAAAACGATACGCAACCTCATTCTTCACTGATTCATTTGGAGAAGAACGATTTGGTAATTATGCAAATACCAGAGCATTTGGAGATTTCGCGGCAAAAGCAAAAGGGATTACTGCTGAACCGGAAATTCTCGAATGTAGATTAGGAGATAAAGATAAAATAGCTGCTGGCAAGTATCCAAGGCATATCCGTACATTTACAGGAGATGAAGGGTTTCTAGTTCTAATGTCTGATGGAGTAACCGGAATGATTTCCGATCAAGAAATAGTAGATCTAGTTATAAATACAGCAAATAAAGCTGGTTCAGGACGTGGTACACCACAAGATGCTGCCAAAGAAATTATTCATTACGCAGAAGCAGTAGGAGGTGATGATAATGCCACTTGTATGGTAATACGACTTAGTGGATGGGGAAAGTGGGGTAAATGGACCGATCGTACCGGTCCTCAACGTGAAGAACGATTAAAAGACGCTTATGATTCCCGTTCCCCTCGTAGTTATCGCTCATAGAATTTTGCATCTTCTCTCTCTCCCCCGCTTGTGCCTCCGGCGGCCGGGCTCTGCCCGGACCCGTAGTTCCTCGCTCCGCGAGGAATTTACTAAGAGGAGTAGTGGTGATGGTTTAAGTGTATATAGTTTTGATCTCTGTTGATTTCCGAGCGTAGCGAGGAACAACGGGTCCGGGCAGAGCCCGGCCGCCGGAGGCACAAGGGGCAGGAGTTGACATAGATTCATTAAAATAGATATATTTACAATTTTGTTGAGTTGGTTTATTTTCCTTTTTTATATACATGTCTTTGACGAGTTGGTGCAAAATCTCCTAATTTACTGCCAACCATATCTTCAACGACTTCAAATGCAACATATGCTCTTCCATTATGGACTTGGAATTTGAGTCCTACGAAGTTTGGTAAAATTGTGCATGCTCTGGCGTTGGTTCTTATTGGGGTGTTTTTTGCTTTAGCTTCTCTGATTGGTAGTGGTACGATATAAGGAGCTAAGAGGGTGTTAGTGAGAAATGGAGGAGGGCATGGAGGTGGGAGTGTGATACTAACCTTTCCAAGCTGATCTTTTCAGTAATTGCAATGCTGGTTTCATTATAATGTATAGACTGTGTGTATGATGTTGGTGATGATGTTCTTCAAGTTGATGAAGTTGGTGAAGTTGGTGAAAAATTATGAATGTCAGCCGTACGTTAAGTTAGTGGGTCAGAGTAATAGAGAACGAGATAGGAGTAGGGATAGCAAATGAAAAATGAAACTCACAAATTGAATATTACGGAGGATATTATTCAGTATCTACTGAGTTTTATCTATTAAATATTTTGTGTCTATTTCGTATTCAATAACAACTTCCTCTCATCCTCTAACTTTAATCTATAATATTATGTACTTTAAAATATTCTATTATCGAGTATCGAACCTTAGCTGAACTACCGTATGGGCTGTTGTTGAACCCTTATCAATATTACTCAAATTACTAATTACTGCGATCTCTCAACTACTACCAGTTTATATAAATATTAATTAAATCAGCAATATAATATTATTAATAGCAATATCCCTCTTTCTTCCTGTTGATTTTACTGCTGTTCAATCTAGATCGACATTTTCAAAAGATAGTGGTTAGGGAAATAAATTATTTCTGAATGCATCTTATCAAAGAAATTATTATTTCGAGTCAAGGGAAATTTTATTTCAAGTGTATATAATTTATCTTTTAAATGTTTCTAGCAACCAAAAGATTTGATCCCAATTTAGTTATCGAAGAAGAGGTTGAGGTGGAACCGGTTCAGAAGAAGTTGAAGGTGACCAAGGATGGTAATGGTGATGTAGATACTGCTAGAAGTGATGATGGTATAAAAGTTAATGATAATAGTAGTAACAATAATGACAATGATTCAAGTGAAGATGAAATCCAAATAGATCCTAAATATTTATCGGTTTTTAAGCGATTTCAAGATATTTCTTCAAGAGTTCTTAATGATAAGCTAACCGTTGGAGATGCTACAAGAGAAGCTAGTGATAAAGTTCATGAACATAAAGGAGAAGGAGATGACGAGGGAGATCTCGAGTTAGATCAACCACCAATTGAAGTAAACGATCTTGTTCCTTTACCTCAAATTGAACGTAAAAGAGATCATTCATCAAAACATAAGAAAGAACCACCTAAATGGATCACTGAACCAATTAATATCCCTATTAATGCATCAACACCATTTGAAGAATTCCACAATGAAAATCACATTTCAACTAGAATGTTAAATGTTTTGAAATCACAAAATTTCACGTCTGCCTTTGCTGTTCAATCAAAGGTATGTCCTGTATTATTAAAAGACTCTCAATCAATATCACCTGATCCATTACCTGATGTATTAGTAAATGCTTATACTGGAAGTGGTAAAACACTTGCTTATGGTATACCAATAGTTGAATCTTTAGCTAATAGGACAGTTCCACGTATTCGTGCTTTGATTTTACTTCCAACAAGACCTCTTGCGCAACAAGTTCGTATTGTTCTTGAATCATTAGCTAAAGGAACCAGTTTAAGAGTAATGATTTGTAGAACAGATAGACCATTTAAAGAAGAACAAAAGCTATTGACAAATGAAACACCAGATATTCTTATTACAACTCCTGGTAGACTTGTAGATCATATTAGAAATGAAACTGAAGGATTTTCTTTAACTCAATTGAAATATCTCGTAGTTGATGAAGCAGATCGTCTTCTCAATCAAAGCTTTCAAGAATGGGTGCCAATTCTTAATCAATCATTACAGTCTGTTAAACCAAAACAAGATACAACTGAAGTTTGGTATAGACCTCCACAAAAGCTTATATTCTCTGCTACATTAACAAGAGATCCAGGTAAATTAGCAGCATTAGATATTACCACTACCCCATTGCCTCGTATTTTCGTAATAGGAGAAGATAAATCAATCAACCATGATAATACAGATACTTCCAAATCAATGACTGATTATGAATTCTCACTTCCTGAGCAACTCAAAGAATATCATATTTCAATTAAATCATCAACCAACAAACCCCTAACTCTTTTACAACTATTAGTAAATCACAATCTCAAATCCGATACATTAATCTTTGTCAAATCCAACCAAGCAGCTGCGCGTCTTGCACGTCTTATTCAACTGATTGATGAAGAAATATTCCATTTAAATCTCAAAGTAGAAAGATGTTCAGGTGAACTTGAACTAAGTCAAAGAAGAAAAATGTTAAATAAATTCGCCAATAGAGAAATTGATATTCTCGTTTGTACTGATCTCATTGCTCGTGGAATAGACATCTCCTCCATCAGAGCAGTGATCAACTATGATCTTCCTGTTGGTAAGCGCGAGTATGTTCATAGAGTAGGACGTACAGCAAGAGCTGGCAACTCTGGTTCCGCTTTCAATCTCACCGTTGGGTCCGGTGAGCGTAAATTCTTCTTCTCCATCGCCAATTCCATCTACCGTACTGGCGAAGTCGAACCCGAAACCATCCTCACAAACCCAGATCATAATGAACTCTATCAACAAGCTCTTTCAAGATTAGAAGAAGAAGTATTTTCTAAATGATTTATCTATTTATTTGTACCATTACTCCTCTCTCCCATTGCCTCCGGCGGCCGGGCTCTGCCCGGACCCGTTGCCACGCTCCGCGTGGAAAAGCCAGTACGCACGTATATATATTAGATAATTCCTCGCGTAGCGAGGAACAACGGGTCCGGGCAGAGCCCGGCCGCCGGAGGCAATGGGGAGGGGGAAGGGTGATGATAGGATACAACCTCTATTATGCTTATATGCTTTAAAAAAATATCTAATTGAAGAAGATGGGGGAAGGTGGTGGATTTTAGAGTTTTGATTTAGAAGCGGAATAACCGATGACTTTATCATTTTGACGATCACGGAGAACACGACGGAGGATTTTACCGGATGCACTTTTTGGAATAGCGTCGAGAATAACAACACCTCCCCAAAGTCTTTTATGTTTAGCTACTTTTTCATCAAACCATCTCTTGATTTCAAGTGGATCGGCATTTTCCCTGATAACGAGGAATGCACGTGGTAATTCAGTACCGAGTTCACTAATATGAATACCAATAACTGCTACATCAGCAACTTCTGGATGGGTTAACATAAGAGCTTCTAATTCGGCTGGTGCTACTTGATGACCTTTAGATTTGATAAGTTCCTTAATTCTATCAACAATGAAATATTGTCCATCAGCAGTACGGATGGTAACATCACCAGTACGTAAGAATCCATCTGGAGTTAAGGTTTCAGCAGTGGCAGTTGGATTGTTTAAGTAGCCTTTCATGATATTTGGTCCACGAATCCATAATTCACCACGTTCTCCAGTAGCAGCATCTTTACCTTCTTCAGTAACAACACGAGCTTCACATGATGCAATAAGCCATCCAATACTATCTTTGTTGTAGATGGATTCATCATAACAATGTAAATGAGTAACTGGAGATGATTCAGTTAAACCATAACCTTGGGAAATATATGCTCCAGTACGGGCTTCAGCAAGAGCAATGATTTCCTTACCAGCAGGAGCAGCTCCACTGAAGAAGTTCTTAACTCTACCTTTAATAGGAAATTTATCAACAAGTGGGGATTTAGCGAAAAGCACAAGAATTGGTGGAACAACATGGAGAGTTGAAATGTTATGTTTAACAATAGAAGTAAGAAGAAGTTCAAAGTCGAATTTTTCAAATACAACAATCTTTGATGCAACGTAAAGTGTACTGTATACAAATTTAGTTAATCCGAAAATATGAGACATTGGTAATACTGCACCATATACATTGTTTGTATTAAGAAGAGCCTTATTAAAACAGAAATATTGTTGTTGAGAATTAGATGTCATATTATAATGGGTAGACATAACACCCTTTGGAGTACCAGATGTACCAGATGAAAAACAATAATAGGCAACCTTTTCTTTAGCACTTTCGCCAGTTAATGGAACAGGTAATTCTGCACCTTTAGAATGTTTAATATCTCTAATTAATCGACTAAGAGGAATGATTCTGCTACAATTGGTATGACCAAGTTTAAGAGCTTTTCTAGCAGTAGCAAGATAATTATCACCAACAATAGCAACTTTAGAATTAGATGCTTGAAGTTGATAATGTAATTCTTCGGCATTATAAGCAATATTAGCAGGAGAAAGAATAGCACCTCTTGATAAAACACCATGATGAACAACTGGAGTCCAAATAGAATTTGGTGCAAATAAAAGTACTACATCATCATGTTGAATATCATATTTAGTACGTAAAACAAATGAAAGATTAGAAGTAAAGTTGAATAATTGTCTTGCAGTTAATGAATGACCGGTTTTAGCATCAACAAGAACCTTTTTATTAAGTCTTCTATTAAGATAAGGAGATTCTCTCATATATTGAGCAGCATTTCCAAGGAAAAGATCAGGAACTTCACCCCAAGGAGATTTATAAATAACTGGAGAAGTTGAAGCGGATGTAGAAGTTGACATGATTGGATATTAACTGTTATTAAATCACAAACTAATTATATAAAAGAGAAATTTCAAAATTTTAATTTTCCTAGATGGTGTCGGCTTTTATATTAATCTCGGCAACTAGGTGGAAAGTGCGTCGATCGTGTAAAAAGAGGGGTACATATTGGGGAAGGTTATCGGAAGGAGGGGCAGATGCGGGGAGGAATTAGGGTTTAGAGAAGAAACCGGATGACGGGATTAAAAATACCGTTTTGGAGGACAATCGGAGAAGAGATGGAGGGAATTGTTTATGTAATTTATTTATGATTAAAGAAGATTATTTATGAAGATAATTTAGGAGAGTTAGATAAGAAGGGGGAGGGGAGGAGGAGGGGGGAGAGGGAGAGAAGGGGAAGAGAAATAGAGTGAATAGGAAGGGAGGTTATTCACTGGTGTACCTTTATAACGCTCTACAGTATAAAATCTATATTACACTACCCAAGTTAAAACACTCTTACTACCTTGCGGTACCACCTTATCCGTGCGGATAAACGACCGCCGATCATACATCGGCCTAAGAGTATTTAGCATTTACTAATGCTAAAAAGAAATAGCGACGTAACGTGAGTATAAAGTATAACCCGATTCTAATAATATTATTAAATTTCGGGCTTATAACTCGGTTCAATAACTAACTATAACGATAACGTTCAGATTACATTACAAATCTTAGCTGAAACATTCTTGTAAATACCCCACAAAATCCTGCATATTATTAGATGATGTGCACTTAAATTAACTTCCATCAACCTCTACTCTCACCGTCAACTCACCTCGAAACTTTACAACCTAAGTTTATTTAATTAATCATTTTATTTAGTTTAATGTTATATCATAGTTTAACGGTTTTCTTATATATGAAAGTTGTTTAAACTAATAAACTTCCTTTAAATAAATCGTTAAATTATACCCATTAGAATATTATCTTAAACATTTACCCCCACATTTCGGAAAAGATTAACCGACTTTACCTCATGGCTAAGGTTTCTGCCGCCTTATTTATCTCGGTACATTATTCCCCAATCAATTTCTACCACTTATGTGGAGAACCGATGATACAAATCCGCTTCAACTCCACTATTTACGTGAAACATTGAACCTGGATATGACGTTTCATCAACACTTCACTTATTCTTCAATCCTTAACCTTAGATTAATAACTTACATTACTTAATTATTAATAAATAATGTTCCGGGACCTCCTTCCTACATCTCCGAATAAAGTCGGAAAGCCGATAACGTTTCTTCCTACGACCGACCTCTAAACCGAGCTAAAACTTGTACCATCCCAATATGCCTCCGGCGGCCGGGCTCTGCCCGGACCCGTTGTTCCTCGCTACGCGAGGCATTCTGACCTTGCATAACTCCATCTAATCATCCAGCTGATACCACCGCACCGCTCTCTATACTTCACTATACCCACATCTTACAATACGCGACCTCTCTATTCTATATAATAATACATACGGCTGTTATCAGCTTGCAACAGACCTAAACTCTAATGAAGATAAGGTATGTTCTGGGTAAGGCAAAGGATGAACCCTTCCTGGACCCTGAAACATCCTGTAAATCTTCTTCACACACAATTATTCATTATTATAATCATATTCTTTTCATTATTTAAAATTAGGCGGTCTTTGCTGCTTATTACGTACCAACCTAGAAACTAACCACTCTGTGGCTTCTTCTATTCCTGTTCCATCTAATGCACTAATTGGTAACACTCTACTATCTCTTGCACTCATCTTTTCTGCTATCTTATTAAATATCTCTTTTATATCCTCAACTTCTAGTCTGTCTTCTTGATCTTGCTTATTTGCTAACATTAAAATTGGTGTACCTTCTATTGATTCTGATGATACAATCTTATCTAATGCATCACGACATTGTTCTATTCTAGTTCTATCTGTTGAATCAACTACAAACACTACTGCGTGTGCTTCATTATAATAGCTTTCCCATAATGACCGTAATGATTCTTGTCCACCTAAATCCCATATTTTAAGTAATACTCCATTTTTCGTTATATGTCCAACATTTTGACCAACTGTAGGAGCAATTTGAGAAGGTGACAATCCTTTTGTATTTGAATATTCTGTTTTTAATCTTTCTAATAAGGTAGTTTTACCAGCATTATCTAATCCAAGAATTAATACTGAGTATTCTTCTTTCTTAGTGAAATTCGCGTATAAAGATCTTGCTAAGTGGTACATAGGATTATATTACAGTATGATTGATTTGGATAAATAAAAATAAATAAATAAATAAATGACTGCTTTGAAGAGTAGAATGAAACCAGGTGGGGGAATGAAATGAGGAAGGGAAGAATGAAAATGGTGTCATGGAAATCAAGACGCCAGAAAAGTAGCCGACAATGCTAGCTTCACAAGTATGCATTGCAATCACCTGATTTTGGCAGGCTCCGGCGGCCGGGCTCCGCCCGGACCCGTGATTCCGAGCGTAGCTCGGAATAATCTCTGAAATATATTAGCAATGAATTTTATCACCTATTTTAGTCGATTTGGTAGAGTACTTCACAACTATTTTACCATTCACTCTAGAATGATTCTACTTCGAAGCGTCTACCTTGCTCAACGAGTAAACTCAACCAAATTCATAACGATAACAATCACCCTTAAGATTCATTATCGCTTTCCTCACATATAGATAGCAAGTTGGTTATTTGATAATTTAATTTCGAGATAAGCGAGCAACAACGGATCTGGGCAGAACCCAGTACTTCTACGTTCTCCTCTCTAGAAATTCCGAGCAAAGCGAGGAACTACGGGTCCGGGCAGAGCCCGGCCGCCGGAGGCAAAAAGCTAGTGAAAATAAATAATATATTAATTAATTAGAGGATGGTAAAGTTATAATAAATACAAAATGCTAGTAGTATGAAATCAAAGTTTTAACAATAACAAATAGTTTTAGGTGAAAGGGATGCAGATGAATAGTAAGAAGTTCCAATTTAACTTTCAATTGTCATCTTTTTGAATTCATTAATCATATCATTGAAATCAGAGTTGTGTGATCGTTTTACTTTTCTAGATCTTTTGGGAATTGTTTCATTAATAATAGTATTGTCATTAGAGTTTGATGCTGGTTTTACCTTTCTAGGTTTTTTAGGAGTACCATCACTTGGATTTGAATCTTGTGGTGAATTGCTAATTGGTTCTACAATTGCTTGTGACTTTTGTGATTTGGTGATTGATTTCTTAGTTGATTTCTTAGTTGATTTCTTAGTTGGTTTGTTGGTTGATTCGTTGATTGGTTTAATGATTGGATCCAACTTCTCTGTTACCTCAAGCTTTTCAAATGAATGGATCATAGTTTCAAAAGCTGAATCAATCTTAGAGATCTTTCTTTTACGTCTTTTAATTCCTGGACTTGGAATACTATGGTTAATCTTACTATCTACGGGTTCAGTTATTGCTAATTTTTCAAATGAATTTAACATACTTTCAAAATTCGAATCAATTTCGGATGTAAGTACTGGATCAAGGTTGCTTCTACAAGGTAATCTATGATACTTTGTAACTGATAAAGAATAATGTCGAGGATTGCGGTAGGTAAGGGTGAATTTATTGAATCGTTTAATAATACTACCCAAGCTCTCTGTTGATTTCATCTTTTCCGATGAATTTGGCATACCTCCAAAAGTGGAATCAACAGTAGCACTAGATGCTGGCTTATTGGTAGTAAGTTTTGATCGAGATGGTTTTGGTGGTGAATCTTTTAATTTAATTCTATGATCAGCTAATGATGAAGTAGTAGAAACCTTTGATGTAGTAGATAATTGTGGGGATCCATGAACAATAGATAATTGTGGTGATTCTCGTAATAATTTAGATTCATAAGCAACTGATAATGAAGTAGTAAAAAGTTGAGCAACATTTCGCAATGTAGGTATAGCCCTAGTTTCATTAAGAAGTTGTAATGGAGTGACAGTTTGTTTCTTTGCAAGAGTTACAACAGCACCAACAGAAGCAAATCGAGGCTGGGAAAGATTAAGAACAAATGGTGTAATTCTTTGAGTATAATGAGATGGTTCATAATATTCTCGTAAAGTTGGTTTTAAAAAGTGTTCATTAATAGTGAATTCAGAATAATGTGAAAGATTTCTCAATCTAGATACAACTCTAGCTTCATTACGAAGTGAAGTGATAAGTGGTTTCTTTACAAGAGTTACAACAGCACCAACAGAAGGAAGTTCAGATCGTGAAAGGTTAAGAACAAATGGTGTAATTCTTTGAGTACATTGATATGGTTGATAATATTCTGGTAAAGTTGGTTTTAAAAAGCGTTCATTAACGGTAAATTCAGGATAAAGATCATAACGTTTGAAAAGTACAAGTTGTTTTGATGATTCAGGTGATGATTCAGACTTTAATTGGTTCTTAATTGCCTTTCCACTGTAGCAAATTCGTAACACCAAGTAAAATCCTATCAAGATGAATGGAACTAAAGATAATAATAATTCAGAAATTGAAATAGTTGGAGTACTAATTGAAGAAATAGCTGCACCGTAAGTTGTAGCTGATGGAACTACTGGTACTGGTAAAGTAAAAGGCTTTCCAGGTGAAACTCTAGTTGGTGATGAAAAGTCAATAACACTTGAAGCAGCAATACCTGAATTTACTACTTCTCTTTGAATTTCAGCAAATTTTTCTAAAGAATTTTCTGGATTAAGCAACTTGTTAATACAAGCAGCAACACTAACTAAGAATTTGTGTTGTGGTGCTACAAAATGAGCAGTAAGTGCACTAATTGAATCCATTGATAGTTGTAAGATTGTTTTAATTAATTATTAATAAAAAATTCAGAGTAAAAATATTTGATGAGGAAAGAGAAGAAGAGTAGGAGCAGAGGCAATAATCCAGATAAATATTTCTCATTCTATTAGTTATGGGAAGTAAAGATTATGGGAGTTGGCTGAGTCTGCATATTCGGATTGGATTATGGGAAGATCTTAGATCTTAGATCTTAGATCTGCTAGATCTAACATATTTAATGACTATAACGAAGTTATGTTCTCTATTAGTATTTATAGTGAACAATTTGAATTTCATAATTTTCATGATGATTATTCGAAGATATAAAACAATTGAGGCTATCGGATGTCATGTGATTTTGATGTCTCTAAATAAAGTTTGACAGTTGCATTATCAAGGGTCTTCTTACTGGATTCGGAAGGTAGGGAAACGCTTATCGGGTATGCATTCAGATAAGCTCATTATTAGCTCGTAAAATTTTCCAAATCCATGGAAGTTAGGTACATGAAAACATATTGATCCTGTTTCAAATAAAAGAATATAGGGAAGGAATGATTAGTGTAATCTATATAGTTAGTTGCTGAAGGTTGAGGTAGGTATATTGATTTGATCTTTGATATATGCGAAGTAGTATATTATTAGCTGGAAAAAGAGTACAGTAGTACGTAGCTAGCTATAACTAGTGCACATGTACTAATTAATTGAATAACTATAATATATTTAAGAGAATACATGGTTTAATGTATATATATAATTAGAGTAATAAGAAAAGATATATATATGATCGAGCAAAATAAATTGAAACTTATACGAATATCTCGATCATATAAGCTAGCTCTGTTGATTGTACTACATAAGTGCAAACCTCGCGTATAGAAATAGACATTTAAATTATCGAGATCAATTATTTGTTCGCTTTCACCCATTTTATTAACACTTAGTTTACGTCTCTTCAGCCAGAGAAGTCTATAAACAAGCTATTCGCAATAACAGGTGTAAAGCACGCTAAAAAAAACGCTGAAGTTTTCCTCGCTTTGCGAGGAACAACGGGTCCGGGCAGAGCCCGGCCGCCGGAGGCAATGAAACCGTTGAGAATCACGTGACTAATATTATATTAATTATTTGTTTCAATTTCTTAATCATATTGACTCAGATATAAATTATGATAACATTTGGTGATATAAAAGTAGACGTAGAGTTATTTTCATTGTATTACAGCTGATACAAACAAAGCAAAACTCAATTATTTGGATTATTCTGGTGTGAGCATGAGAGCTTACCCGCCGCCATTATTATAATATGAGGTTAGGGTATAAAAATATTAACACCTTTTCAACATTATTCTCCTGGCACAAAATCCTATCAAGTAAGGAGCTAACATTCAATCCAACATAATTATAAAAAGTCCCAGATTTATAAATTAATGAAATTCTTTTAAGCTTATAACAACGTAATCATAAACATAGTTATTTTTTACTCCGTCTTTAAGCACGTTTTCCTAGTTAATAATCTCATATACATTAGTTATCGTTCCCTTTCCGCTGTTATTAATCATCATGTCAACTGATGAATTTTCAAAAACCTTAGAATCTCTACTTTCTATTAAGCCACCCGGCGTATCGGGCACCAAAATAAGAAAATTAACTCAATTAGCGATTGGCTCTGTTCAATCAGAATCAGTTATAGTACAAAAACTTTTTACTCATTTTAAGAAGACTCCTTCGAGTAATAAATTAGGTATATTCTATGTTGTAGATGCTATTGTAAGAGGATTATTTGATGAAGCTAAAAAAGCTGATCAAATTATAAATGAAGACTCTCATGAGGGGACTTATGCTGGTGGGGTAACTCATATTGCATTTATAATTGAAAATTTAATTGATGATTTTATTTCTAGTAGACAAAATGCAGCAATTATTGAGAAAACGTTGAAGGTGATTGGAATTTGGGAAAAGGGAGGTATATTTCCTGAAGCTAGTGTTATAAGGATGAAGGAGAAGTTGGAGAAGGAATTAGATGATGTACATTTATATACTACTACACCACCAGGGACGCCTCCACCTCAAGCAATCGCTTCATTTGCGATTTATAAGGAGTTGGCAAAGGAGAAGGATAAGGAAAAGGAGAAGGAGAATAAAGGAGGTAGTAACAGTGCCGCATCTATTTTACAAGCACTAGCTAATATTGCAAAGCAGAAGCAAGGGGTTCTTCCATTGTTGGGAGGGTTACCACCAGCACCAGCTGCTTCATCAGTTGGTACTATTGAACCATTGGAGGATGAACAAATGGTAGGTCAAGGTCAGGGACTTGGTTTGTCAGGTGGTTTGCCAAGTGGTTTATTAAGTAGTTTACCAGCACTTGGTAGTATAACAGCATCTCAAGATAGATCTCAAGACCGACAGGAAAGGCATCGACAAGATAGATCTTATGATAGGCAAGGTAGACCAGAACGACATGACCGACATGAACAACAACGACATGATTCTCAAAATCAATATTACAATAGACAACGATCAGCTTCACCAACAAGAAGTCCTATAATATCTCAACATCCATCCAACTCTGTCACTCCACAAAATGTCTCACCACGCAACGTCTCCTACGACAATTCTCTAACACCTGGACATATTCGTGTTTTCAGTCGTACACTCTTCCTTGGTGGAATTCCTACAAATTTAACAGAAGCTGATATTAAAGATACATTCAACAGATTTGGTAAAGTACAAAGTTTGATTTATAATAGAGAAAAGAGAAATGCTTTCCTCAAATTACATACTAGGGAAGAAGCAGTTAATGTTAAAAATAAAGTAAATCAATTAAGTAAATCAGGAGAAACACCGTTCAAACCAAGATGGGGAGTTGGGTTTGGACCCCGTGATTGTTGTGATTATCAAACTGGTATTTCTGTTATACAATTAAATAGATTAACCGATTCAGATAAGAAATGGGCAGTCACTTCAATAAATGGAGGAACTGGGGGACTACCATTAGAAGAATTTATGGTTATAGAAGAACCAGATATTGAAGTAGGAGCAGGTATGGCAAGTAAACTTATGAGTACAAGAGGTGCTGATAATAGATATCGAGAAAGAGAGGAAAGAGGAGGAAGAGAAAGAGGAGGAGGAGGAGGAAGAGAAGATCGTCGTAATAGTAGAGAAGATAATCGTTATAATGATAGAGGAAGAGGTAGGAATTATGACAGAAGTCCAAGTGCAGTTGGTGTTTCAGGTAGTATTCCAGGTGGTATTCCTGGTGGTATTCCTGGTGTTATTCCAGGTGGTATTCCAGGTGGTATTCCAGGTGTTATTTCAGGTGGTGCTCCAGGTGGAATTCCAGGTGGTGCTCCAGGTGGTGTTCCAGGAATTCCGGGAATGCCAGGAATGCCGGGAATGCCATTTCCATTAACAAGCGAAAATCTCGCTACTATGCCACTGGAATTACGAAGCTTTATGGAAAATATGATGAAACAGCAACAACCAGGAGGAGGATTTCCACCAGGATTTCCCGGAGTTCCATTAGGAAATGGGCAACAACAACAACAAATTCAACAAGAGCATCAGCAACACCATCAGGACCAGCAACAGCATTCAATAGCACCACATCCTCAACGACAACAACTAATAGAATCATCACAATCACCCCCACCAATCCCACCACCACCATCATCATCATCAACAACAACAACCAAACAATCAACACCTACCAATTTTACACTTACACCAGAATTAGCACGTTTATTGCAACAAACACAAAAGTAACTTCTGTAAATTATTATATTAAATTATATTATGTATATATAACATCATCTGCAGGTACCACTGAGTGCCTCCGGCGGCCGGGCGCTGCCCGGGCATGTTTGTTCCTCACTACGTTCGGAATTGCGGGCACCGAAGAACAACCAGGTCTGGGCGGAGCCCAGCCGCCGGAGGCAGGGTCCACCAGCGCCGCGGACCCGAAATGAGCCGCATCACCATAGTGTTTACGGACATTGATTGATTGTTGATTCCTATAATATTGAACAAACAAAAATGCCATTGTATCCTCTAGAGACGCAGAAGTCACTTTTACCGGAAGAAATTCCAAATGCATTTGCAAGCGGGAAAGTAGTAAGCTATAAATTTCCTTATATGAAAAATCTTGTTGTTCGTAGAGTAAAATTTAATAATACTGGAACCAAATTTGCAATCACCTTTAATGATCGTCATATTCGAATATGGCCAGCAGATCAATCAGATGTAAAAGCTAGCTTTGAATTTCGTAATGCTCATGATAGATCTGTTGAAGATATTTCTTGGAATCCTCTTCATGCTGATAGATTTGCATCTTGTTCATCAGATGGTTTTATTAAGATCTGGGATACGAGGTCAAAGAAATGTTTAAATAGCTTGAAAATTGATGGTGACATTCTTGTTGTTGAATATTCTACAGATGGAAAATTCATTTCTGTTGGGTTGAGAAATGACACAGTAATTATATTAACCAATGATCTCCAACAAGTTGAATCATTTAAAGAATCAGATGAAGTTTTCGATTTAACATGGTCAAATGGTTCAGATTTATTGGCAATTAGTCTGGGTAATGGTAATGTGAGATTGTTAAATATCATTATTGAAGATGATAAGATATCTTCGATTAAAACTCTTAATACTTTAAGAGGTAGTCGTACTGCTATTAGTTGTATTGAATTTGATCCAATGGGCAGATATTTAGCAGTTGGTTCTAATGAAGGTATTGTTGGTTTATGGGATATTAAAGAATGGATTTGTATTCAAACTTTTTCTAAAATCAACCATTCAGTAACTTCAATCTCCTTCTCTCACGATGGTAATTTCTTAGCAATTGCTTCTGATATTAATCAACCGATAAATATTGTTTGGCTCGACACAAATCAATATATTCATAGTATACTTCCAAAAGGAGAAGGTAAACCATTTCTTGATTGGCATCCATTAAAATTTTCCCTTGTATATTCTGGTGATTCTTCTTGTATTAAAACTTTAACGAAGTAATCACCCCCT
>JAJMID010000106.1:0-49674 GCA_030583405.1 Sugiyamaella americana
GTTTTTATATTCCTCGCGTAGCGAGGAACAACGGGTCCGGGCAGAGCCCGGCCGCCGGAGGCACAGTGCGGGAGAGGGGAGGTGAGTAGATATAATAGCAAAGAACGAATATATTTTTAGCAAAATAAAGAAATTGTATCAAAAA
This sequence comes from Sugiyamaella americana, assembly GCA_030583405.1. NCBI lineage: Eukaryota > Fungi > Ascomycota > Dipodascomycetes > Dipodascales > Trichomonascaceae > Sugiyamaella > Sugiyamaella americana. The sequence goes on from JAJMID010000106.1 coordinate 146, forward strand.
AATAATAGGAAGTATATGTAAATATATATATAAAGGTCATCATCATCATCATGCAGAATATAGGGAATTAAAATTGACATTGATTAGGGTATTGTCTAGCAGTCAAAGGTTGTGGAAATAAACCTCCATCAACCAATCTTCTCATATCCCATTCAGGTGAGTTTTCAGTTTTAAAAGTCCAGAAAATCCATCCATTTCCTTGATCATAAGCGTCCATTTGTGCTTCAATATATCTACGAGTGTTTTGTTGACGTTGCTGTGGCCAGGAAGGAATTTCATTATCATTACCAGCGCATGAACCAATATATGGAGAACCATCATATTGACCTTCATAACGAGAACCTCTTCCAACACCATTGAGCCATGGAGTACAATCAGTTAATGCAGCAGACCATTCACCAGTAACTCTCCACAGATATTCCCCTTGAGTTTGTTTACCAATACTACAAGCAGTTTGAATATGTTGATCAATTGACCGTTGAAGTTCACCAGCTGAAAATACTTGATATTGATGATGATCTAAAATAACATTCCAATAAGTTGGTAAAGTCATAAAATTATTCCAATAACCAAGACCCATAAAAGCGTCATGAATAACAACACCAGTATCAGAACCAGTATCACGTACAGTATCCCAGCCATCAGCATAATATTGTTGAATTTGTTGCATACTAAGAGCAGGACCTAATGGTTCATTAACTAATTCAATACCAACTACTACATCATTATAACTGGTTTGTCCATATTTACTTGCAACAATGTCCAATACTTCTAAAGTGAGTTGAATATTATCAGTGTCTTGCCAAAAAATAGCATCACGTTGTCCAGAATTATCAAATCCATTTTGAGAGCCAGGAGCACCATGAATATCAATCCAAACTTTCAACCCATGTTTACGAGCCCATCCAAGTGCTTGATCTAAAACTTGCTCTTGTCCTTGAACATATGGATCACCAGGTAATAATTTAAATGCCCAATAACCAATTGGAATTCGAACATGATTAAGACCATAGCTTGCAATTGTTTTAAAATCATCTTCAGTATACCAGGTATTCCAATGTTGAGATAAAGTAGATTGAGCGTTTGAACCTAAAACTTGAGCCAAATGATATTCATCTACAGGAGGATATGCAGATATGTTGTATAAAGAAGGAGTGATAAAAGGTTCTGAAACGAACCAACCACCAAGATTTACACCACGAACTTTTTCAGAAGCATAATCAAAACCAAGGAATGATCGTTTAGTTAAACGTCTAAAGAGAGAAGTTAGTAAAGTTAAGGTGGGGGTTGGGAGGGGGGTAGTGGGGTAGTGGGGCACACGATATTAAGATTTAATTAATTTACCTCGATCTTGCATATATGGTGCGGATTATGCAAGTGTTGCATTTTGCTCTAACAGTTACAGCTTTTAACTAAAAGGGATAATATATGAAGGAGTCAAGGAGTTGAGAAAAATCGCGAATAGAAAATGGACTGCCGAGGTATGTTGGAGTTTTAAAATGGTGATTATTTGAAAATGATAATTGAATAGAATTGAATAGAATTGAATAGAATTGGTGTAATGTGGAATTCTGTATAAATCAAATATATATCCCTTTGTACTATATCTTCTCTCCCAACCGTCTCTTATCAATGTTACCCACTACCCTACCTTTCCCACTTTTACTTACAATGGACTTCCAATTACACTGGCAATGCCTATTAATATTGTAACTATTCTTATTAATGAATGAATAAATAATGACATTATTAATCTTATCTATAGCTTTCGCTAATATTAATAAGTATCAATAAATAAGTTAATTGCTTGTACAAATTTTTTTTATATTAATTTAGAAAAAGATAAATTTATGACCAACTCTCTTTATATATAACATCATATTCCCTCGTAGCAGCTCACTCACGTCCGACCGCCTTATCTGAGTACACACACTGGCGTGTTTTCGTTGGTGGGTAACAAAAAAGAACCGTCAAAGAAGCTATCGACATCGAGGCACCATCCTGATATATTTCTTTTTCAACTTACTTAACGACAGGGGTAAATAAACTTAAAGTTAATGGTATTTTATTGTTACAAAATTAATTACAAGTGAAGGGAGATGAGTAGGAAGGAAGTGAAATGATGGATTAAAGAAAAAGATGAAGTTGAAGGTGAGAAAACTTGGTAGAAGGACGATAATAGGATTCTCCGCGATGGTGAAGTAGTAGTAGTATATCTACGTGTTGGATGAGAGCGTGTTTGACACCATTTTACGTCGTGATGCATATCTCTCCTTTAATGTCTTGGAAAATGAACTAAACTAGAGGCAAAAAGAACCGTGAAATTGTCTATTTGAAAAAAGAAAACAGTTGAAGATATTTTACCGAACGTTAAAACAATGAATAGATTGAACAAGAGTGTGACAAGTGATGATAAGTTCACGAATAGTTTGGGAGTATTCAACAGTAATACTTTCGATAGTTATTGGTATTGGTAAGCGGTTATCCGTAACACTTTGAATTTATGTAACACGCTAGTTTATTATTAGCTAGTTGTTCCTTATTGACTACCAAGTTATATAACTATATATAGATCGATAACGAATAGTAATAGCTAGTTGAATATTACTCGATCATATAATAATGGCCACCCAAAAATTCAAATCCAATGTTTCAAATCCTACTTACGCTTAGTTATTTTAGTAACGTTAACATTTGAATCAACAGTGACTAAGACCAACCAAGAACATCCAAGAGTTGAACTATCTTTGGAATTATCTTTGCCAAATATAATTCTATTAGAGTTTATTTAAAATAAATAGAAGAATTTGCTTGCCATCTTCTCCAAATTCCTTGTTATTAAAGCGGGGTAGAGTAATTGAATATCATTGATTGTCAATGTAATTTGAGATCTTTTTGAATAAAGGCGTATGTTAAGATTAACATGAACGTGAAGATGGAGGAGTAGTGGAGACGCTAGATCGGATAACTAGGTAACAAGGTTAAAAGTTATATAACATAAATAATATTATTTTAATTACAACTCCATACTTGTACTTGTACTTGTACTTGTATTCATAGCTGGAGTGACGATGATGTACATCACCACAATGCATAAATGTACCTATGAATGGATAGACATTGTATGAGATATTGATTTACATTGATAAACATTGTTTATATAGTTATATAAAAATATTCTTAAACAATTATTAACTTATATTAACAATTAATGAAAATACCGCTATGAAAGTTAATATCAATAACTACCAAGATATTATCTGAACCTTCATTCACTTCTAGCCTCTTGGCAGGGACCAGCCGTTAGCTATTTATATTATTGGCAAACCGATAACTACTGGATAGAGACTAGTGGATCAAGTGTGGGTGGGTATCATTGGTGAAGCTACCTACCGGCTGTTGGTATACGAATATCATCTACATATATAATTACAAATTGATTCTATATTCACATAACATTATCATATACACATCCATCTTAACATAAAATTTGTATATATACTGTAAGCAAGTTTTAAAATTCACATAATCCTCACCATAGTGACCTTCGATTATTACAACCATTTCATACTCCAAGTTAGATCAAACCTTCCTGTGGATTATTCCTGTTGGTATGTGGGTCTCAACAAAGCACATTTTATGCACTATTGATGATGATGTTATCATACATAAAACACCTAGGATTAGCCGTAAATTATCCGCGGCCCTTTTTAGCTTGTAACGGTTGCTTCATATACTAATCTTGGCTATGTTAAACTAATCTCATAAGGTTAGAAAGCTGTCAACGTACAACATAAGGTAAAAACAACCAAAGCAACCGAGTGAACTGAGTGCACTGCGGGATTAGGTGAGGTTACCTGATTAGATTATCTGATTATATAAGAGTAACTATTAATTAATACTAATTATAGATGGTTTATCAATTCGTAATTCACTAGCTAATTTACCATTTAACCGATCGGTTGGCTCTCGCTAAGCTGCAAAGGTTAGACTATAGTGATGGTTGGTGTTAATCCACCAACTTAGATCCCCAACTAGTTCAGGTAGCTCTAACTACTGTTATCATTCTACATCCTACTACTTACCATCGTATATCATGTTGTCTTACACCACCACCTCATAACTCTCTTTTTACCCTTGTAAACTGGCAAAATATATCCATAGATTTGGTTAGTATCTGTACATGTGAAACACGTTTTTATGCCTATTTAGATTGAAGTTGAAACAGTAAATGCACAGTTAAATGTGGATGTTATAATTAAATTTAAAGATAATTAACAGCGTCCCACCTAATTTGGATAAAATCACGTAGCGTTAGTACACTACAAAAGTATTGGCATTGTCCAGGTGTATATCTCATTTATATGAAAACGCGGGGTAGAGTAAAACAATTAGCTAACAATGTTCTTTGCCTTATCTCCATCAAACAGCAATTTAATTTAAACACCTGCTGTAACCTTATATATCTCTTTGTGTCTGTATCATTAAAAATAAGAACCACAGCATGCCGTAAATTAACTTCCGAATTAACTCTATTCCAACTTAGAGTTAACCTTTTACTCTTTCTTTTTTTCTTCTATTTTCATCCGTTTCTGCCTCCGGCGGCCGGGCTCTGCCCGGACCCGTTGTTCCGAGCAAAGCTCGGAAATATAAGCGGCACATCATAGTCATTTATGTGGAAGCTCATATAACTAACGATGGAATATTAATTAATATTTGTAAATAAATCATCTTAGCACCCTAAACTCGTTGCAGAAAGTTCTTGAATCAATGCCTCTATATCTTGTATAGTGTTAGAAATAAAGTACTCTTGTAATTAATACTAATATTTCAATTCTATACGGTTTCAATGACATCCCTCTTACTCCCTCTTGCATAAGCTTATGTATAATTAATCTTATCCGATATCCCCTAGAACTGAGTTGATTTCATTAAGCCTACACATATACATGACCTGATAATGAGGATTCGGACGTCTTCCCTCTATCGCCAGAGTCAATCGGAAAGTTAATTAACCTATAACTAAAATCCAGGCGATTTCACTCTAATATAGCTGCTAAAACATTAAGTACAGTATATAGCTTATAATTTACGATTTTCACTTGGATATCAGATCTTCTTCTATCTTGCATATATCGCACCCGGCCGGCACTACATGCATGTATGCACAAGTTTTACTTAATTTGCATCAAATGAACGATAAGTAGTAGATATATATCCTTTAATCTTTTCAATTTATTGTATATATATTCTAGTTTATCATGAAAAACATATAAGATACAATTAAAAGCACACAATATAATAAATTATCCCTCTATATAACCTTAACCATAATATATTACAAGACCACTATAACTTTTCTACGTTTTACCTGTTTCACTCTAACTACCAATATACTATCATCACTAGCATACCATTCTACTTCATCATCATTTTCAATCCATGTACCATCTGGAAATATCTTCACGGATTCTATACCTTTATGCGTATTATCAAGAAGATCCTTAAAATATTCATCTACCCTTAAATCACCAATTTCTATTATACTTGAACATATAGTACATCGTGAGTCAGAACCTTGATATTGTAATTCGAAAAAAGTATCAGCATCAATACAATTAATATGATCACACTTAATTGATCTTATAGGCAGTCTTATTCTTCTAAAACTAACTGGATCTTTTAAAGAATGAACACTAGCACTTACTAAAGTATCATAAATTAAATTATCTTTAATTATCTTTTCCTTTACTGCTTCTTTACTAATCCAAGGAAGATGTTTTACTTCTTCAATTAATGCACCAATTTTATCATTACCATCAGTTTCAACCATTATAGTATTCTTTAAGGTGCTAGGTAGATGGGATATACTTGAATTCTTTACTATACTATGCCACAATGGTTCATATATTAGTTATTTATAATAATTTGAAATAAATTACATTCACTTGTTTGGCTCATAGCTCAATTCATAATTATAATTGATTACTCTATCTTCTACCGTACTAGCAATTATGAATCTAAAGTTTGAAATATTGTCGTGTGTACGATAAGGAGGTATCAGACCCTGATTACCATCGTGCGTTCCAGCCACTATCATTAACTTTCTTTCCTCCCCACTCCCAACTCTCATTCCCACCCCTAACCTCATTCACTTTTCTCCCAGTTCGATTCCCAACCTTCACATTTTCCCATCTCTATATTCCTCCCAACTTCAACCATACCCCTTACCCATCGACGAATAGGATTGGCTGAATTTTTTCGGTTATTACTGGTTTTTAGATCATCTCGAAATATGCTTATTGTTTGAAGACATAAAAAAAGAATCAGGTCATTTTTTTTTATTTCAAAACGAAGTCAATTTCTTTTCTGAAATATATTTATTAATAAAAACTAATAAACCAACACATAGTCACCAACAACTCTAAGAACAATGATGTCCTCTCGTTTTCTCCGACCTGCTCGTTTAGCCATTGCTTCTCGTCAACTCATTACCAGACCAGCTGTTAGTTCAATGATTGCTTCAAGAACTCTTAATGTTCGTAAATATTCATCAGCTCATGATGAAGAAACTTTCGAAGAGTTCACTGCTAGGTAAGATATTGTCCCTTATGGTTCTTTGTATGGCGATAGGCTCTACTATTTCCTTATTTTCCTATTACTCGAAAGGTACACCCTGAATATGAGTTAGCAGCTCCATTGAGAACAGACAGAGGAATTAGGATTTAAAGACCTCTAGGGCCAACTCCTCTAGGGCCAACTCCTCTAGGGCCAATTGAACGTGCCTGAAAACAAAATACTAACAATTGATATAGATTTGAAAAGGAATTCGATGAAGCTTATGACTTATTTGAAGTTCAACGTGTTTTAAATAATGTCTTCTCTTACGATTTAGTCCCAGCACCAACTGTTCTCGAAAAAGCTCTTTTAGCTGCTAGACGTGTTAACGACTATGCTACTGCTAGTCGTGTCTTTGAAGGTCTTAGATACAAAGTTGAAAACAAAGATCAATATCAACAATATCTTGAAGAACTTAAAGAAGTTAGACAAGAATTAGGTAAGTAATTGATGGTGATAATTTGTAATTAAAGATTGAGAGCGAATACTAACAGATTATAGGCATTACTCTTAAAGAAGAACTCTTCAATGAAGCCTAAAAGACATTGAAGTGATATATTTCAGATCCTACTAGATCTGTTTAGTATTTCATACGCATTTATTACTTTATTCCTAAATATAGTTTGTTTTCTCCCGTTATTGAACTGCCTCCGGCGGCCGGGCTCTGCCCGGACCCGTTGGTCCTCGCTTCGCGAGGAATTTTATACCGCTTAGCCCTCTGGATGAACCCTCTTAAACATTTATATTCCCCAATATACCCTATAATGTGCACGATCTTAATGATTCCTCGCAAAGCGAGGAACAACGGGTCCGGGCGGAGCCCGGCCGCCGGAGGCACTAGCCGCGTATGCACGTGAAAAAAAATTGAAAGATTTAAGCAGAGAAAGATTTACAAGCCGTACGCAAAAAAACGGCCAATAAGATTTGTTCGAATAATGAAGTAAATGAAATATTCAAAGATTGAAGTGTGAAGTTGGTGTAGATAAATTATAACTTAAGAATAACAGAAGTGTGAATAAAATAAAGAAAGAAGAGCAAAGGCCGCAAATAGCTTAAAAGAGAAGACGAAAAAATAGAAATAGAAGTAAATTAATAAATTTAATAAATAAGAGTTAAAACTCCCCCAACTTGGACATTAACACTTCTACAATCAAAAGACACAATAATGTTTACTAGAAATTTATACAGATCATCTCTCACTCCTTTAAGGACCCTCAATTCTATCAGATATTCTTCTACTCAAGGAATTCCTAAATTTTTACAAGAAAGTTCAGCTCCATCATTACCTACTGATTATCCTTTACCATCACAACAAAAGCCAAATTCTGCTGTTGATTATGCATTAACTTCTCTTGATGGTATTGCTAATTGGGCTCGTCAAGGTTCATTCTGGCCAGTTACTTTTGGATTAGCTTGTTGTGCTGTAGAAATGATGCACGTATCTGCTCCTCGTTATGATCAAGATCGTTTGGGGATTATTTTCCGTGCTTCACCTCGTCAATCTGATATCATGATTGTTGCTGGTACTTTAACCAATAAAATGGCTCCTGCTTTACGTCAAGTTTATGATCAAATGCCTGAACCAAGATGGGTTATTTCAATGGGATCTTGTGCAAATGGTGGTGGTTATTATCATTATTCATACTCTGTTGTACGTGGTTGTGATCGTATCGTTCCAGTTGATGTATATGTACCAGGTTGTCCTCCAACTGCTGAAGCATTGATGTATGGTGTATTTCAATTGCAAAAGAAGATGAGAAATCAAAAAATCACAAGAATGTGGTATAGAAAGTAATATATATATATAGATATATGTAATATGTAAACATTTTTAAAAAAATAGCATGCACTTATTAATTTGCTATCTCTTAGGGTGACTGAGGTTCCCAGGACCCATTGTTGCTTGCTTGAGAGGAAGAATCCAAGGTCTTGACATTGTGTGATGGGCAATAGAATCGGTTCACATAGAAGATATTACATGATGATCTAATATAGGGGTCGCGTAAGATATAATCAGTTTATTGTTGGTTTATGGCTGAGAACCAGCACCCAGCTAAAGCGATGGTTAACTAATTAGTTGGCTTTCAAAACATATTCATGAATCGTACCAGCTTTCAAAAGATTAAGACCGAGTGATATAGGTATGCGAGATAGAGGTAAGGGTTTAATATTCGTACTTATGGTATAGAATTAAGTGGAGAAGTAGTTAAGTAGCAGCATTCGAACTACACCACCTTACACTTGATTGGAGATTGCTGTAACCCTAGTAATAGTATAAGATTACACACTATGCCAATAGCTATATAACTGATATTCATATTTAGATACTTTAAATTATAAATTTACAAAATTCTAGATTATATATGCACCATTTATGCATTAATTGACTTAAGATTGAGATCGAAGAGATAACTTTGTGCGATATAACAGGCGCGGTATATATATACTTATATATATAGATAGCTAGTGTAGATAATTAATATAATCTCATTGATTTAACATATACGTAGTGTTATATAGTTGCTCATTATCTCATTCAAGGCAAATTTGTATATACGTACGAGCACAATTGAAAATATTGGACATTACTATCAGTAATAGTAATAACAGTATGTCAGATCCTGGTCGTCTAAGATATTACAAAGTTAGATTATCCAATTTATCTACCTAAGTTCCATCGGAAATTCCTGCTATAGTGTCACAACTCTCCACTTCAATTATATATCATAGTTTATCATAATACAAATCAGAGTAAATCAGCAGGATGCTAGTAGACCTGGCAAAACTCGGTCATGAACTTTTTCATTATATCCGGTTATAGATAGCAAAATAACCATTATATCAGATACTAATAGGATACTAACAAAGAAATTCTAAGAAGTAATTGTATAAGCTAATTCCACAACCTCTAACCCGTATCCATCTCGCGAAAATAGTGTTTCAATAAAAATATATTAATGTTTATATACTATAAATTACCTCCATAAAGATTCATTTCTTCTCTTAGCTGTGAGTTCAATTTGTCCCTATACAGTTAGTATTCGTCAAAAGACTCTTAACCGTAGGTTACTTACATGTACTTTGTATGAAGTATAAGCTAAAGCAGCAGGAAATAATCCAAATACAATTAATAAAAAGCTACCACTCTTTCTATTGATACGAAAATGCTTATGAGAGTTCTCTCTCATTTCTGGGGTGGTTAGTAATTTTGCAGGTGAAAAGGATCCATGAAGCGCCGTTCTCGAATCACCAAGATGAACTAAATCTAGCACTCGTTCTACTTGTCTCTCTCCATTCCTTGTATCAGGTAGGATTCACTTACCATAGAATTTTTCGATCGCAGGGTCCTTATGGAGCGCTAATTTGTTAGTATTAAACTAGAAGTCCTCTGAAAGGTGCCACCACCGACTCAATCAGGTATATCTATATTATCTGCAAATATTAATAACTTACCATGTCTATGTCCGCCGCCAGCCATTTTGTTTATACTATCTTAGATATCTCTAATTAGATTGTCGAGTCCTGTATACTCCAATTTGAATTTTGATTAAGTAGAAGAATATCTGCATTGTGTGATTGGAGGGTGCAAAGTCCTTATAAAAGAATAAATTCATTTACGCTTACATATGTAACAGTGATCCAACTTCACATAGCAATAATAGCTTGAGTTGCCATCTAGAGTGATTAATTACTTAAATTGGGTTTATAAAGTTTATATTATACTAGTGCAAATGTCTTCTATTAACTTTTATGTTTTAAAAACCACAAATTATGGCAAATGTTTTTTGCCTATATTGTCATCTACACTTGTAAGAAAGCTGCTTGTGAAAACGTTTGGCGGTGCTCAGGTTGATCTGCATCATTATATCGGGGAAGTATGAGATTTAGCTTTCAACCTACTCTACTATCTATTCAAAATAGAGCTTAACTCTTTATCTCTAAACCGAGCAAAGCGAGCCATGGGTCCGGCAGAGCCCGGCCGCCGGAGGCAGACAAAGGAGGAGGAAATTTTTTCTTTTCATTAATTCATACATCTATATAAACATACCTCGCAATAATAAAAAATAAGCATAAGTTTTTCCAAAAACAAACCATTAAAACCAATAAGCCATAGTGAAAACTTTCATAGCTAAACGTGAAATACAAATAAAAAGCAAACTAAAATTATAATAATAAAGTAGCACTAAAAGAGAACAAAATGAGAGAATAAAATGTATTAAGCAGTTGTTTCACTAAGATTGGCGGATGATGATGGTGGAGGTAATATTGGTCCAGGACCAGATGTTGTTGGTTCGTCAAGTTTAACATCATGAGCAGCAGCAGCGGCGGCGGCAGCAGCCTTGTTTTCATTTGCAACTGCTTCAACAGCAGCAGCAGCAGCTGCTGCTGCTGCTTCAATCTCAGATGTATCTTCATACTTATTACAGATTGCTTCAACCTTCTTAATTCCTGGACATTCTCTAGTATCAATATGTTCATTAATCCAACGATCAGCATTTTCAAATTCCATATTACAAGCTTTACATTTACCACCCATTCCTGGACGATCACGTTTTTTAGTACCGGCAGGATATTCAAAATGCATTGCTTTGAGGTGATTTTTATAAGTATCACAACGAGAGAATCCACCATTTTGATGACAAGCAGGTTCTAAATTACCAAAAGCATTTTGATACATAGATGCTTTAACAAATAACGGACAACGAAAAGCTGCATCATCACGATGAGACTTTTGATGTCGAAATAAATCATTTGGACGAGCAAATCCTCTACCACAAACTTCACAACTATGAGGTCGTGAATTATCAGAAAGATGTGTTGATCTATGAGTAGCAAGATTAGAAAACCACCCTAAACAAGTTGAACATTGACGTTTCTTACGTGAAGCTTGAGAACCACCAGGTCCCCCTGTTGAAGAAATTCCACCAGGTGGTGTTGGATTTGTTAAGCTTGCAATGCTCATTGGTGTTAATTCAACTGAAGCATTACCAGCTGCCATATTACCTTCAGCAAATGCATTTGAGAAACCACCAGCTAGTAAATGCATTCCATTATTTGCAGCAGCAGCAGCGGCAGCAGCAGCGGTATTACCAGCAGCAACAGCGGCAGCAACAGCTTGAGCTAAAAATTCCTTCGTTTGTTGTTCTTGCTTAGCAACTAAATCAGGATGAGTTGTATCATCATGAAGATGTGAATCATTTGAACGATTTCCTGTACTACTACCTCCACCTCCTAATTCTGGACTAATATTTTCATCAATTATACCACCAGATGTTGCAGCTACAGCAAATTGTTGTTCAACTGTTGTAGTGTTGATTGACTTTTTGGTTTTACCTTTTGTTGATTTTATATTTGATTTAATTCTTCCCCCAATTCTTGATTTTGGTGGTTCAGCTGCTGCACTTGTTGCTGCTAATGATAGAGTATCCAGTGGCGATTGTGAAAGAGCAGAAGCAGCCAATGCTTCAGCATCTGCTTGATTTAAGATTCCACTGTCATCAATTAATTGTTGATCATCTTTCTTTACCTTTCTATGTGTTTTCCTCTGTCTTTTTGGTGATAGTGAATGGTGGTGAGGAGCCGCGGCCACAGCGGCAGCAGCAAGTACAGCAGCAGAAATTGATGAAGTATCACCAGTAATAGCAGGATCCAACATATCATCATCAGCATGTTTCATATTAATAGCAGGATCTATTTCATCGTCAAGATTAAGGTGGTGATGATGATGGTGATGCCCATTATGGTCTCCATTTGATCCATTTAATAATTCATTATCATGTAACGATGATTCAGCCGTTTCACTTATACTATGATCAATATGATCATTCATATTAATATCAGAATCTTGCTTTTTATTAGAAAGTGTTGAAACAATTTGTTCTTTAATATAATTCATTCAGTTGTAAATAAATAAAATTTTGTCCCTTTAAAAGACGCGTTTTTGTAAGCAGTTAAGTAAAATAGATTGAATCTTTGAATAAATATGTTTGATGATTTTCTAAAAACAAAAAAAAAAAAAATTCAAACTAGCACCATTAACAATTCACAAGAAAAACCAAAAGACTAAATTAGAAATTAAATCAAATTAACTAATAATTAAACCTCTTGACAATTTTCTATCTTCACTTATTATACCTTCTCGACTTCTCCAGTCCAGTTTCCCGTTCACCTTTCAGCCTTATATTCCAGAATGTTAAAGAGTAGTAACCTGAACGAACGGCAGTTGTTTGAAAATATATTTAAAATGAGAAAGCCTTACTATAACCACGAATGGGAGAAATAAATATCACTTTCTTTTCTAAAATAGCTGTAATTGTTATTAGAAATCGAAAAAAAAATTTAAGTAAAGTTTTATAAAGAAAAAATGTGAAATAATAAACAAGAAAGAAATTCAATATGAACAAAGTAAAAGAAGAGGGAAGAAGAGAGCCGCGAAATTCCTTATTATTATCTTATATTGCGCGGCTGAAAAAAAGGCTGGGTTTTTATGTTTAGGTAAGTTATATTCTAACATGTTGGCGTGGCGCTGTTAATAACGTTAACAATAACAACATACATTGTAGCAATAACCGCGCGTTTACTGGGTTACCCTGCTTTATGATGATTAATTAGTACTATATGCTATTGGGACTATCTAAATTTATGGTAGTTGTACTGTGTACTGTGTACACAGTATATTTCAAGCCCTATATTTGTTCCGGCGGTCGGGCACTGCTCGGCACTGGCCAAAATAGGGAGTAAGTTTTCTTTGCCTCCGGCGGCCGGGCTCTGCCCGGACCTGTTGTTCTCGCTTCGCTCGATATTCTGATATAATGCTTATGACGAAATATAACAAAGTTTTTATGCTAATTTAATTAATCAAAGCGAAACCAAGCTTTTGAGCTACAATTACGCGTTGTCGGAGGACCGGCCTTTGGAATGCAAACCCCACATGTGATTTTCACGTGGAAAGCAATCATCCGAAGAGCACCAGACAATAACTTAGTTTCTGGGCCCTACCCGCCTTGATATACTCGTAGCGATTTGGCTATCGAACAGTTAACAACATTGGACTTCGATAAAACTTTAAACTATAAAGGAAGGACGTTGCTATATATAACTAGTTAATATATTAATAATATTATTTAATTTTGTATAGCTATACCAAATGATTGTTAATACGGATATAACTTAGAAATAAATAACCGTTCTTGTTCTGTGCTATATACTGGAATAACCTGCTACCTGGGTGCAATGCGCTTTACGTTAGTCATCGCATATAACGTTATCGAGGACTAATTTTCAGTACAAGCCCTACTACACAAAGTGTTGTGTGCATTTAGGGTCAATTCCATCCTATAGCAGGAACTTGAGGTATTAAACACCATTCATCATGTCAGATATTGCTAAAATACTGACAATTGCTGGCTCCGATAGTTCTGGTGGAGCAGGAATAGAAGCAGATTTAAAGACATTTACTGTTCATGGGTGTTATGGTATGACTTGTATTACTGGGCTTACCGCTCAGAATACATTAGGTGTTAAACAGATTTGGCCAGTTACAAGTCAAGAGATGATTGAAAATTGTTTAGATGCGGTGTTTGATGATGTTGGTGTTGATGTTGTAAAGACTGGAATGTTATCTACAAAAGAGACTGTTAAGACTGTAGTCAAAAAATTATTAGAGAAATTAGACGATAAGAGACAAAAGCCTTTACAAGTTGTAATTGATCCAGTAATGGTTTCAACATCTGGTTCAAGATTAATACCTGAAGATGCAGTTGGTGAATATATTAAAGGATTATTTCCTTTAGCTACCATAATCACTCCAAACTTATTAGAAGCTTTATTTATTAGGAAGCAATTTGGTGGTCATAATTCTGATGATGTTGAATTGATAAAGTCAATTGATGATATTAAACAATTAGCTATGGATTTATATGGATTGAAATGTAAAGCAGTATTGGTTAAGGGTGGTCATTTAGGATTAAATGATAAATTAATTCCTGTAAAAGATGGTGAAATTGCTACAAAAGTTGTTGATATTCTTTATGATGGTACAAAATTTTATATATTTGAGAATGAATTTCTTGGTTCTTCAAATACTCATGGTACTGGTTGTACACTTGCTTCAGCAATTGCATCAAATTTAGGTAATGGGCTCTCATTAGATCATTCTGTTAAATTTGCTATTCAATATGTTCAAAGAGCTATAAAAACTTCCAAATCTATTGGCAATGGTCATGGTCCTGTAAATCATATTCACAATATTCAAATAAGACCATTTATACCGGGGAATTTTATCGACTATTTGTTAAATCATCCAAAGGTAAAACCTTATTGGCAATTATATGTAAATCATCCTTTTATTCTTCAACTTGGTGAAGGTACTCTATCAAAAGAAACATTTTCATATTTTTTAATTCAAGATTATCTATATCTTATTCACTATGCTAGGGCACATTCTCTTGCTGGGTATAAATCAAATGATGTTAATATTGCTGCTAAATCAGCACAAATTGTACTTACAATTCAACATGAAACTTCTCTTCATATTGACTATTGTGCAAGTTTTGGTATTAGTGAACAGCAACTTAAAACATCAAAAGAAGGAATTCAATGCCATGCTTATACTAGATATTTGCTTGATACTGGTTTACAAGAAGATTGGACTGCTTTACAATTTGCTCTTTCTCCTTGTTTAATAGGTTATGTTGAAGCAGCAAATAATATTAAGACAAATCCAAATTCAGTACCTGGTAATCCATATTGGAAATGGGTCGAAGAATATTCTTGCAAAGAATTTCAAATCGCTTCTCAAACTGGTATTGATCTTTTAGAAACCATCATTCTTGATGCTTCTCCTTCTCGCATTGAACAACTCGTTGATATTTTTGCAACTGCTACCAAGATGGAATGTGATTTCTGGTCAAAAGCTCTTACTCTTGGTGAATAAAGAACTTTTGGCCCTCGGCGGTCGGGCTCTGCCTGGACCCGCTGTTCTTCGCAACGCTCAGAAGTTGTGGTTTCTGGGGGTGATGCGGGGAATTGGGTCTGTAAAAGATAAGCTGTTATCGTCAAAATAAACGCCGCATATGCCGCGTGGCAGGATGTTGAGGACGATTAATTAACAAAATTAAAAATCGTCTCATAGTAAATAGAAGTAGTTATCGTTATATTGAAGCATTTAAAGATAGTAAATTAAAAAGAAGTTATTATTAATTTTATAAACTGTGTACATTGAATGAAGGTGTGACGATTGTGTGTTGATTGAGTTAAGAGATATAAACTGACAAATTATATAAGATTAAGATAATCATAAAGATATTTTATTGTACAAATTGATATTTATTTATTGATAAAGCAATTAGCAATAAGAAATCGTAGCTTAATATTGGCTTATTATGAGAAGGTAAGTAAGTGTTGTGGGTGGTGATTGTTTCGAAATTTATACTCGCCTTTTATAGAACTAACTAAATCCCTAGAGGAGTGCCTCATTGTCAAAAGGAATTGTTTTAATAAAGTGATATGCCGTCCCATTCCAGTTCTGGTGGTGGTGGTAGTTATGGCTGGCTTCCAGATAGGCGGATGGAAGAACGTAATAAAGAGAGAGAAAGGCGGGAGAGAGAAGCAGCCGAGTATAAGAGAAGACATCATATTGTATCTGGTGATCACGTAAGTACAGCAGAATTGGAATTCAGTGAAACTCACTGTATATATATACTAACTTTTATTTAGAGGCGTGACTACAGAGATATTAGAGAAAGAGATACTACAACAGATGGAAGAGATAGGAATAGTGGAACAGTAGTTAAAGACAAAGAGGGTGTAAAAGATAGAGAAGGTACAAGTTATAGAGATAATGGGAGGAGTAGAGATGGTGTTAAAGATCAGGAAAGGGATCGAGATTTAGATCGAGAAATACACAACAGAGATAATAGAGATTCACCTCCAATAAGAAGTAAATCCAGTGGTAGCCCACAATCTGGATATCCAGAATCATCATCTTCTTTATCAACAGCAGCAACAAATCAACGTCCTCCAATGGGTCCTTCAAGACAATCAGCTTCAAGTATTCTATCAACTAATACAAGAAATCGAAGTCCTTCACCTGATCATTCTTATCATACAATAGCTCCAAAGAGATATTCTACATCTAATAATAGTAATAATGGACCACCCTTATCACGATGGCAAGTTAATAGACCATTTCCTAGACATGACGATAATGAAAGTACTGAACCAAATGATCAAAGAAGAAGAGTTTCTGATGAATATAGAAGATTAAGTAATCCGCAACTGCGGAGAGTTGGTAGTTCAGGTAGTAATTTACCTTCTGGACCAAGTTATTGGGAAAGAGAAAGAACAAGATGGGATTGGGAGAGTCGTGATAATTGGGAGGGAGGTAGAGATAGGGATATAAGAGATCGGGATCGTCTTAAATGGGAACGTAGGCAAAGTAAACCTTATGCAAGAGAAAATGATCGTGGTGATCGCAAACCGTCTCATCCAAGAGATTATTATGAAAGACACCCTAGTTATACTAGAGAAGAATATTTTGATAGACGACCGTCATCGTCATCTACAAGAAGATCGAGAGAACCAAGTGATGATAAAGCCCAACCTTCAAATTCACATTCATTTAGAGGTAGAATGTCATATGATTCAGTAGATGAAACAAATGGATCTATTAAGGTGGGTAGTTTTGAATGGAAGAAGCATAAATCAAGTGCATCTGATGATATTAAGAGGGTGATAGATAAAAAAGAAGAGTTGAAAGAGAAGATTCAAATGCAAAAAGAAGAGATAGAAAAGGAGGAATATAAGATGAGGGTTGCAAAGTCTAAAGAGAGGTCAGGTCAAGATGAAGAAGGTGATATTAAAATGGAAGATAAAGATGATAGTATAGTGGCTGATTCTGAATCAATACTTCAAGAGAAGATTATACAAGAAGAAGGAAATGATGTAATTAGAAAGGATGAGCAACTGCTTGAAAAATTGAACCAACCAATTAATGACAAATTAATGGAACCATCACCAGCAATGTCTAGTGAACAACCAAATAGTAAGGAAGCGATTGAAAAGGATATCTCAGTTGAGCCAGTAATTGAATCTACTTTATCACCTAAAGAACCAGAAGCTGAACTTGTGGTAAATTCAGCAAGTACAGAAGAAGTGAAACCAATAGTTGAAAAGTTAGTGGTTGATTCATCAATAGAACCAATTGCTGAAGTAAAGGTAACTGAAGTTGGAACTGAAGTTGCAACTGAAGCTGAAGCAGAAGGTAAAGATGAACAAGCACGTGACTCAGAGGGTAGAGAAGTTGATACAATGGTTGAACCATCAGAAGAAGTAACAAAAGTAAACATTGAAGGTGAACGTGAATCAATAGGGGAAAATTCTGTAGAAGTAGCTGTAAAAGAAGTAGGAGAAAGAGAAGGAGAAGGAGAAGTTGTAAAAGAAGTTGTAGAACCAATTGTAGAAACAATAATTGAAGCAGCAACAGACGCAACAATCGAACTTAAAACAGACCTAGTTGAACCAATAAATGCACCAACAACTGAACTACCAACTGAAGTAACAATTGAATCGACAGCTAGTGCAAATGAACAACCTATATCAGAAGCTGATACTATACCTCAAACAAACAATGAATCACAGCTATTAAGAAATACCATTGAACCTACAAATGAAGTTGAAAAAATTGAATCAATATCAAGCAATGCTCCGCCCGAGCCTATCTCTAAGGCACTCCCTGAACAAATAGTTGAAACAGAAGTTGAACCAAGTCCTAAAGAAATTTCACGAGACTTAACCTCTGAAACTTTGTTAGCAGCAGAACCTCAAACTGAACTTTCTCTACAATCTTCCCAACAACCCTTACCTCAATCTAATCTTCAAATTATTCAACCAATTTCTAAACAAGTTGTTAGCGAACGTGAAGTTGAGGCAGTGGATATTTTAAACCAATTTGCAATACTTGCTACTGAAAAAACATTATCATTACCTTTACCTGAACCAAAAGTTATAACTGATTCTGATACAACTATTTCTCAACATGAGGTTAAGACTGAAGCAATTGTAAAAGAAACGACCAAATCAGAACAAGCAGTTGGTGCTCCTTTCCCTCTAAATAAAACCGAGCAACTATTCTTTGAATTGGAGAATATTCCAAAAGATACTTTAAGAAAAGGAATGAAATATTTACAGTTAGAAAATCCTTTCAAACATCTTGTTGATTATGAAGTTTTTCTTAGAAATAATAATCATTATGAAGAGATTCATGATTCTTTATTGAATGCAATTGATGAATATCAAAACCAATTATCTATTAAACGTGAAATATCACTTCGTGATTATCTTGCTTTAAAGAAAACATGGAAAAAGTTTTGTGAAGAAGCAGAAGAAGATTTTCATAATCGATATGAAAGGAAAAATGTTGAAGTTGAAGTTACTAATGGAATTGTACCAGATGAAACTATTTCAAATACTACCACGAATACTACTACAACTGCACCAGTAAATCCTGTTGATGAAAGAGCAAGTAGAAGAGGAAGAGCTGTTTATCAAGCTGATTCAGTTAGAAGTGAAGCGGAGTTTTTAGAAATTTTAGCAAATTTAGAAAGAGAAAATGCAAGAGATCCATTGGTACGAGCTCAGCTTACTGCTGCAGCTGTACCAGATATGATATTTGATCCAATTGAAAGAGAAAAGTTTAAATTTATGAATTCAAATAACTTTGTTGGAGATAAATCCCATCCATATAAAAGGTTGGTAACTGATGCTATTGATGATTTTACTGCTGAAGAACATGAAGCGTTTTGTGAAGCTTATTCTTTACATCCAAAAGAATTTGGTAAAATTGCTAGAATGATGGGAGGTAGAAGAACATTTGGTGATTGTGTGGCACATTATTATCAAACTAAGAAGAAGGTTGATTATAAAGGATTAGTAATGAGTAGATTTAAAAGAGGTACAAGAAAATCTAAAAGAAAAGCGAAAACAGGAGTTTCATCTGCAGTTACTCCTAGTGGAAATGGAAGTAGAACAGCAGCTGTTAGTGAAACTGAAGATACAAATGTAACTACTACTGGTATGCCAGTTACTCCAACTATTCCTGATACTCCTATTATGGAATCACCATTTGAAGCTTTAGCCACTGTTGCAGTTAATCAAGCAAAAGAAGAATCAGGTGAAAAGAGAAAATTTGATGATGAAGTAGGTGATGCTAAGAAGAGAGTTAAAACTACTAGAACACCAAGAGGAACAGGGAAGAGAGCACAACAAAAGAGAGAAGAAGCAGCAGCAGCAACAGCAGCGGCACTTGAAGAGAAAATATTACAGCAAAAGCAAGATCAAATGAAACCAGAAGAAATGAATGGAAGTTCAAGTACTAAAGATAAGGTTTCTTCATATTGGAGTTTAGTTGAAATTGGTACATTTGAAAAGCTATTAGAAACTTTTGGAACTAGATGGGAAGAAATGGCAAAATTTATGAAGAATAAGAGTATCGTAATGTTAAAAAACTATTATCATAAATATGCAGCTGAAAGAAGGTATGATGATATAGTTGCTAGAGCAGATGAAGAAAATTCAACAAGGGAAGTTCAACCTAAATTTGAAGGAGAAGTGGTGTTATCAAGACCAAGGTATCGAGAAGAACAAGTACATGAAGATGAGGTGGGAAATACAAATGCTCAAGGTCATACCCAAGCACATCAACATTCACATTCTCATGCACATTCTTCGCATGTTCATTCACATAATCATTCACATTCTCATTCCCATTCACATCCACACCCTCCTCCAGCATCACAACCGTTATCTCAATCCTCAGCTCAATCAGATAACCATCATCATTATCACCAATTAGCTCCTAATCCTGCACCTGCACCTGTTCAACAACAACCACAACCACAACCACAACCACCACAACAGCAACAAGAAGTGCATCGACTACAAATATCTCCTCCACCCCAAATGAGAAATTCTCCTCATGGTCCAAGTCCAGGATTTTTTGCACCTCGAGCAAAATCAATTACAACAATTGTTGGACCATCTGGTCATGCTACAGTTGCTGTTGGACCAATTCCATCAAAATCACCACCAGTAACATTTTCTCAAAGTACACCTCCTCCAAATCTGCCCCATTTAATGAAAAGAGAGATATTACCACCAAATCAGCAACAATCTCAGCTCCAAACCCAAGCTCAAGTTCAAGTCCAACCTAAAGTTCAGCCTCAACCTCAATCGCAGCAGTCTCAGCCTCCTCGATCCCAAGCGCAATCACTAGCGCAATCACAACCGCCCTCCCAACCGCAAGCTCCACGGCCAATACTCCCTCCAATTTCAAATTTTAATAGTTTTGCTAATCAACGACCAATTTTGAAACCATCAAGAACTTCAACAATTGCAAGTATTTTAAATGGGGATCCTCAAGGTCCAACTTTTGAGAGAGGTCCTTCTCCACAATTACCACCATTAGCTTCAACAGAAAGATGGTATGAAAGTAGATTTTCACCTTCACCACAACAAACAGAAGCACAAATTCATGCTAGGCAACAGCAGGTTGAACATAGAACTCAATTACCTAAACCAGTAACTCCATCTGTAACATCAACAGGGCCACCGGCTGGACAATTTTCGGTCCCAGCTAACCGACCTATTGCTAATTCACCACCAAACAGTTATGTTTCATTACCACCATTGCCGGTTAGATCAGCATTTCCTACTTCTAATTATTCTACCCCTTCACCATCATCTTATTCATCTTTGCAACATCCACAATATTCACAAGTCCCTCAACATCCTCAGCAGCCACAACAACAAGCACAACAACCTCAACACCCTCATCATATCAATCAAATTACTGATAAACCTCAACTTTCAAATCTACAGCAATCGCCAATGTTTGGTCATAATTATGAACAACCAACAAGCAGAGAAAGCAATGAAAGAGGTGGATTTTATCATCGTAATTCGTAAAATATGTTACCATTTTTATTGTAATACTAATTATGTAATGACTAATGACAATTTAATGCTATATATAATAAACTTATATAATTTGAACTCATTCTAAGTAGAACTTATCTATGAGTTACTTCAACAACTAACTTAAAAAGAATATAATTCATTTAATAAACAAGTACATAGTAGAGAATTCCCTCAAATATCCTTGGATAAACTTAAATTCATAAATTTACGCTTTGTGAATGCCAACCAATACTTATTAGGAGCAGATGGGTTCTCATAAATCTTTTCAAGTAACCTTTGTGCCAATTCTTGACGAAATTGAGATAAATAAGAACGAAGTAAATCAACTTCATTACGATCTCTTGGTGCAATATATAAAGTATTTAATGGGAACCCTGGTTCTCCAGGAATTGAAAAATGATCAATTGCCAATGTATTTAAAATTCGGGTGGCATCTTGTAATGAAGTTGTTGTACGTAATCTACTTAAACAATCAGAAACAAATAAAATTCCATAAATTAATGCTCTATCAGCAGGACCCTTAATTTCAAAATTTCTAAAGAATGAGTTAACTCTAAATAAATCTAATACTTCATCTAAGATATCATAATCATCGCCTGCTGGTGGTGGATAGGCAGGGCCTCTAACTTTTGTTCTTAATGGTAAAACTGCAAAATTACCAACAATTCTTGTATCTGGGTCATTTGAGGAAGCTAAAAATGTAGAATTTTGTGCCTTATTAGTTAGAATTTTGGTCATTGCTTCTGGCGGCCTGGCTCTGCCCCAGGACCAGTCGTTCCGAGTTTTGCTCGAAATTGTTAAGTGTTAATTGACATTGAGTAAGGGGAAGGGTTAGCAACCCATTGCTGATGATATTCTATTCCAAAGAGACAGCTAAATTGTTACTTACAGGCATGATAATTACTGATTGTGTTAGAAAATGGTGAATCTAGAATGAAGTTACTACGTACTACTCCACGAAATATAGATAATGAAAGGTGCATGGCTAACAATACGAAATGTTAACAAAATCTGCCTGTTATGCAACCAGTTTAGCGCAGCGCCGGTTAATCTGCGCTGTAGGAAAAAAGCTACATCCGATTGTATGAGATGAATTGAAAACTTTACAATAATGTAAGGTTTTAACTAAAATTGATATAAGTTTGTTTTTAAATAGTGAAAATGAATTAAATAATTATCAAAATATATATATATATAACTTGGTACCGTTCTAATCCAAAGAATCATCAAACTGTGATTCTACGATAGTATGGCCGAACGGATCGACCGAACTCACAACCGACCTCGATCTTTTTAATTTTGGTTATAAAGTTGGGAGTTCAGATAAGTGTCGATCACATAGGGGAAAATCACCTGCTTGAAGGTTATAAGGAAGGATATTGTGAAGGTTATTTCAGAAGATTTAGTTAATTCATGATAAATGGAACCTGAATTAATTTAAAACTCGGATGAAATTGTGTTTAGTTATGGTATTATCTCTAAGTTGATGTATTCTGGTGTTATAGTGAATCTAAAGTAATGTTTTTCCTATTAGAGCACTTTCGGGACTGGTAAAACATTGCAATATTTCAACCAATTAACATGGCTAGTGCTAAAGAATAGAGAACAAAGATATTAAGTACCTTTTTCAATTACCATATAAGTCGTTTTTCAGATGAAATTTATATTATTACGGATGGAGAATTAGATTATTGCATTGGTGCTACCACGACTTATATCATCATAATTCCAGTATTTGATTTAGCTATAAAGATTCAAGTAAGAAATTTAACTAAAGATAACAGATGATCTGACTTTAGAACCACATATTCTCCACTGGTGAAATTTACCGCTCCAGAAAAGGTGCAAAACTACTAGATGCTAAAAAATGGTGAATTAATGGATAAAGAGGTGCTGTGGATTGTCACAAAACCTTCAACCTAGCTCAATCTATGAATATATAACTGTATATCTAGTGTATGGAACCGGCTGTTATATTAAATGTAACTTCTTATATAAAAAAATATAAATTTTATATAGTTAAAAACCTGCCGTCAAAACGGTGCGATACCATTACTTATATATCATCTTATACTTCGAAATGTCAGTGCTAACAAAAGATAAGGATATATGCAGACACAATCATAATGCATAGAGGCAGATAATGTAAGTAGATCATGCAGGGAAATAACAGTCTCTTTAAGTTATACCCTACGTACTGAATTGTAACTTAGTATCGACCGTTTATTGTGTTTGAATAAAAGACCTGGAAAGGATTATGAAAGAAATGATCGATGAGCGAAGATGGGATGTAATGTATAAGGATCGAATATAATAATGTATATCGCTTTGCGGAAGCGTTTTGCGTATATTTATCTTCCAGAGCAGAGGAAATAATACACAATTTAACTCGAGTAAGTGAACCATGTTGAAATATATCCATTATATATAATTATATGAATATTTATATCTCTAGTTAGCTATACCTACCACTCTTGATAACCTCATAGGTTCAGAGTTATCGTTAATAAGGTTGATTGTACACCTTCTCCTTCTCGGTGGTAACCGTTTACCAAGTTGTTTCTAATTCCAAGGTTGATATTTATTCTATTAGTATAAATACATTCAAGCTATCTCCAAATCGTAGCACCATCGTATATTATTTATATAATCCCCTAAGCTATAATCGAGATATTCCAATTCAAAATTATTTTAACTGGTGGATTGTTTTAGAAGTTGGCCAATAATAACTTGCATTGAGGTTTAGATTGGCGGTTACCTGCATTTGGTCCCTTACATGGGAAAGTCATTCCGTTGTATCCGATGTTAAAATTAGAAATGTAAAATAATACTGTTCATCAGCACTTATGGTAAGCACTACTAATTTAAGCAGTTGTTGCTTAATTCAACAAGTGAGCGTTTAATGATAGAAGTATAAAAATCCACCTAGTCCGGTAGAATTATTATAAAAGCTGAAGTAGTATATAGACTAGCCAGCTGTTACGGAGTTAGCCGTTAGGTACGTTATGGTACGCGCGTACTTATTTATAGATCTTGGCCAATAACTTGTATATATCATTCATTCATCACTGTGTTCTATATATTAGTTAAAGCTTAGCATCTTAATTTCTTAAATACATTAAATTTATATAAATATTATAGTAGACCGTGTTAACCAGACCGTTAATACTAATAACTGGCCTCAAACTGACCTCAAGAATGCAACCAACTACAGCTGCTGTAAGGAACCAAATGGCGGGACATGGCGCCAGGTTAAGGGTAAATTAATCAATTGCCATCAAGTATTTCCGCGATAAAAGAATCCTCCCAATGAATTCTGCTAACTTTACGCTTGTAGGCATTGTAATAACGAAATATAACCACCTTAGAAGAAACAGCAAAAAAATCCGACTGCTAATATATGATAACAAATAGAAAGAAGACAGAGATATCATCGGGTCAGCCTTGAGTTTGAGTTTGTTCAGCCTTGAATTTGTTCAGCCGTAAGTTTATATTGTAAAACTCCTGTTTGTATAGATTAACAGCTAGTTAAACAACCAAACAAACTGAATTATAAGAAGATAAAAATAAAAATATTTCAAATAGTTTAAGTAAAAAGGAACTTTTAAGTTTTATAAAAGAATTAGAGATTAATCAATTGAAATAAAACAATAATATTCTATTGACAAAACCAACATTAAAAAATTCTGGTTTAAAAGAGATAAACTCGTTTTATAGGCGAGAGTATTCACGAGATTATTTATAGGAATAAAATAATAATCTAATTTTGACGTTTAAACGTTTAGCTAGTGATAGGTAAGTAGATGGTGAATCAGGTGAAAGGTGGTGAAGGGATGGACCAAGTTCTATGATTTTGAAGTTTCGTATTATCTGGTTCATTGGGTCATATACAGTTTAAGCAATCGTGATAATATAATACTAACATTACTAGATTTACTATGAACCAATTTATTGGTTTGGATTGTTAATTTTTGTTTTTTTTTTGACTTTATTCTTTGAATTATATATATCTATTACAATGTACGATGCTAATAAACCCCAACTACCGCCGAAGAGATTGAGTGGTAGCTCACAAAGGGAAATGGCATTTTCAGATATCTTTGGGTCAGTGCCTTCAAGAACTACAAGAGGTAATGAAGAAATTGATAGTCAAAGTAATGCAAGTTCGCCGATTAGTGCTGGTCATTCTCCAACTTCTGCACATAATCCAAATTATGGGATTGGTATGGCAATTACTACTGGTACCAATGGCGGAAATGGAACTAATGGTGGTGGTTTAGGACCTAGTCCTATATTTAATGCTAGTTATAGTTCCAATCAAGGACAACTTCAACAAGGTCAAGCATTACCTAATAGTCCTGTTCAAGGGGGTAATGGCCCTGGTTATGCTGCTTCTCATGGTTCTGGTTATAATTCATCACCTCACGGTCCACCTCACGGTCCACCTCATGTTCCACCTCATGGACCACCTCATACTACTAATTATGGATCTAATAATCCTCCTCACCTCCCTTATGGTCATAGCTCTGGTCAAAGCGGCGGTAATACTATAGGACCACCTCTATCTCAACCAGTTAATCATAATAATCCTTACCCATTTTTCCCTCAACAACCACCAAAAAGAACTCAATCACCTTATCAAAATCAACCACCTAATCCTCCCCCTCATTATCCTCCATTAAATACAATGATTCCTCCAACTCTTCGACCAAAACAACGATTATCATCACCAGGATCACCAAATCCTTCTCCTATTCCTTCAACTCCTTCTCCTACTCGTTCTCAATTTTCTGAATCTTCACCAAGAAATCATCATTATTCACAATCCAATCCACCCCCACCTGAAAGAAAAAGGCAAGATTATGCGAACAGCATAAACGCAAATGATAAAAGTTATTCATCAAAACCACCTACCCAATATGGTCCTATACTACCAAATGGATCTCAACCACCTCAATCTCAATTACAATCTCAACCACAACCTCGTCTTCCAGTTGGTTTAGGTGTTCATGGTGCTCCTCCTAAAAATATTCGATCAATGTCAAACCCACCAGGTGGTCCATTTGTAAGACAAAATGGTGCAGCAACTGGCCCAGCTCAATATGATGCACAAAGATCAATGTCAATGACTAGTTCATTTCCATCAAGGAATAATTTTTATAATAATAATGTTACTTTAAGTGGTAGAGTAATTCCTCAACGTAATAATGACCTTATTATTAATATGAATGGAAACTCTCAACAATTGAATCATTCAAAAGGATCAAATAGTTCATTATTATCAAGTTTTAATAAAGCTGGCGGTAAATCATCTGATTTAAATGGTAAACCGCAAAGAACTACTTCAACTTCTAGCGCTGATGATCATTCCAATGTTTCAACTATTGTAACAACTTCAAGAAAGGTTCCATTAGTATATCCGGCAATGTTATCTAAAGTTGCTGAAGTTTTTAGACAAAGAATTGTTCTTGGAGATAAAGCAAAGAATGAATTAACTTATAAAAATTCATTTACTGGTTCTGAAGCAGTTGATTTGATTACTTATATTATTAAAACTCCTGATAGAAATTTAGCATTATTATTAGGTAGAGCATTAGATGCACAAAAATTCTTTCATGATGTTACTTATGATCATAGATTACGGGATACAAACAATGAAGTTTATCAATTTAATGAAATTGTTATTGAAGAAGAGCAACAACAGCAACAACAACAACAAGAAGGAGATCATTTAATGCATAAAAATAGTTCATCTTCGTCAAGATCTATTACTACTTCTCAGCGTAGTTTATCGCAAAAGTCTGATACTAATGCAAATGAACCAAGTTCTACTTCAGTTGTATCGGTAAATGGTGTATTTACATTATTAGCAGAATGTTATTCACCAACTTGTACAAGAGATAGATTATGTTATTCTATTGCATGTCCAAGAAGACTTGAACAACAAGCAAGACTTAATATGAAACCTCAACCTGGTCTTAAACGAGCAGAAAGTAGATTATCTTTACATGGAGATGATGAAGTTGAACAGAAATTATGGATTCATACTGTTTCAAAAGAAATTGCTGATTCAGTTGATGATAAAGAAAAGAAAAGGCAAGAAGTTATTTGTGAAGTAATTTATACTGAAAGAGATTTTGTTAAAGATTTAGAATATTTACGAGATTTTTGGATAAAGCCATTAAGAAATTCAAATACAATTCCTGAAATAAGAAGAGAACGATTTATTCGGGCAGTTTTATCCTTTGCAATGGATGTTCATGTTGTTAATTCAAAACTAGCAGAAGCATTAACAAAACGTCAACAATTAGCACCAGTGGTAAGACAGATTGGTGATATATTTCTTGAACATGTACCAAAATTTGAACCATTTATAAGATATGGTGCAAATCAATTGTATGGAAAATATGAATTTGAAAGAGAAAAATCTGTCAATCCAGCATTTGCAAAATTTGTTGATGAAACTGAACGTATGAAGGAAAGTAGAAAGTTAGAATTGAATGGTTATTTGACAAAACCAACAACAAGATTAGCAAGATATCCATTGCTATTGGAAGCAGTATTAAAACATACTAGTGATGATAATCCTGATAAAGAAAATATTCCAAAAGCAATCAAGATTATTAGAGAATTCTTAACAAGGGTTAATATTGAAACAGGTAGAACTGAAAATAGATTTAGTTTAATGCAATTAAATCAAGCATTAGTATTTAGACCTGGTGAATATATTAATTTAAAATTAGCAGATGAAAAGAGACAAATAATCTTTAAGGGGGCACTAAAGAAGAGAACTGGCGATAAAGATAATCAAGGGGATGTTCAAGTATATCTTTTTGATAATAGTTTATTATTTGTAAAAGTTAAAGTTATTAATAAACGTGAACAACATAAAGTTCATAGAAAACCAATTCCATTAGAATTATTAATAATTGCTGAAGGAGAAGAAATTTTATTACCAAAATATGGACAACCAAAAAGAACATCATCATCATTAATACCAACTGCTAAAACACCATCAAAAGC
This sequence comes from Sugiyamaella americana, assembly GCA_030583405.1. Classification (NCBI taxonomy): domain Eukaryota; kingdom Fungi; phylum Ascomycota; class Dipodascomycetes; order Dipodascales; family Trichomonascaceae; genus Sugiyamaella; species Sugiyamaella americana. The sequence goes on from JAJMID010000106.1 coordinate 28,763, forward strand.
TGAATTACAAAATAGATTTCCAATTACTTTTCAACATTTAGGTAGAAGAGGATATGAAATAACACTTTATGCAACTAATTTTATTAGTCGTAAAAAATGGATTGAAAATATTGATAATCAAAAGGATATATTAAGTAAAGCAGGAGATGTATATAAAAAGCATGCATTACGCTGTAAATTTTCATCACCAAATATACGTATTAACTGTATGGCACCATCGGATGGAGGTAGAAAATTATTATTTGGTACTGATAATGGTATATTTGTAAGTGATGTTAGAATAACTGCCAATGGACCAACAGCAAGTGATCCGATTAAATTAATTACATTACCAAATGTTACTCAACTTGATGTATTAGATGAATATATGACATTATTAGCATTGTCAGATAAATCATTATATTCATGGCCATTAGAAGCATTAGATCCATCTGATCCAGGAGGAAACTATAGAAGAGGTAAAAAGGTCATGGGTCATATTAATTTCTATAGAGTTGGTATCTGTCTTGGAAGAATGTTAGTTTGTACAGTAAAATCATCGTCAATGACATCAACAATTCGAGTATTAGAACCATTTGATCCACAACCACGTAACAAACGACAAACTGCACCATTAAGAAGATTTTTACAATCACAATCAGAAGGATTAAAAGTATTTAAAGAATTTTATATACCATCAGAAACATTATCTATATCATTTTTAAAACGGAAACTTTGTGTAGGATGTGCAAAAGGATTTGAAATTGTTGAATTATCCAATATTGATACCCAGTCATTACTTGATCCTGCAGATACATCATTAGATTTTGCTATTCGAAGAGAATCACTTAAACCAATATCAATTTACCGACTTTATTCAGACTTTTTACTTAATTACTCTGATTTCTCATTTTTTGTTAATGGAAATGGATGGAGATCAAGACCTGATTGGATAATACACTGGGAAGGACTTCCACAACATTTTGCATTATCCTATCCATACTTGATTGCTTTTGAACCGAATTTTATTGAAATTCGTCATATGGATAGTGCAGATATAGTGAAAGTTATAACTGGAGAAAATATAAGATTTTTACATGAATCTACAAGAGAAATTTTATATGTACAAGAAGATGAAAATGGATTTGATGAAGTAGTATCATTAGATTTTTGGGCAAAAGGTGGCGCTAATAATACGGATACATCATCAACAACATCGTTAACAATAACACCAACAACTACTACAACAAGTACCACCACTGATACTAGTAATAATCATACAACACCTGCAACAACAACAATTTCTTCAACTCCACCAATTCTCCCACCCTTATCAACATCAACATCAACCACAACATTAGTTGAACATACTGAAAGAGCTGCTGTATGAAGAAAATTTCATCACTTCAGTTCACCTGTCTTATATTATTATTATTTTATTAGTATTTTTTTTTCGATTATTATATTTTTCTAATTTTTATTGAATGCATGAATTATGACTGTCTTGTAAGGATTTCGTATAGTCCGGCGGGGACGGGACGGCCTAGGGCACTGCCCAGATCCATTTCCGCGCGGAACATGCATAAATAATTCCGAGCAAAGCTCGGAACAACGGGTCCGGGCAGAGCCCGGCCGCCGGAGGCCGTAAGATTAAGTTTCCCCACATTTCTGTTTCTAAGGGGTAAAAAACCGAGGTATAAAAGTATATTGAGATCTCGATCTCCACTTCGAACGGCACAACGCTTTGAATCAACCCCCTTTATTTAATTAGTGTACTGTGTGACTCGGCCAAGTATGTATGTAATAAGAGGGCACTAAAATGGCACGTTATTCCGCCTGTTTTTGCATCGAGGACGCATTTGACGCTGAATTGAGATGTGGAGGGGGAGCAGGAGGAGGAGTTGTTGGTTGACTATTTAGTAAATTACTGCTATCTCTTATCAATCCTCGATATTATTATAATTTTAGTTTTTAAATGCAGCAAGCCGGCGCGAGCTGCTGTAACCTTAGTACTACCGACCTCGATATAATATTATACAGTTTTGTTCCCGACTTGCCGGTAAAAAATTAATAGGAGATTTGCTCTTACCGTTATCGATTCTAAGAAAATCTTTGGCACATGGGAATAAAAATTCACCTCGAAAAAAAAAAACACGTACATAGAAAAAAATAAATACACCACTTCTTAAGAACGCGAAATCGCATACTTCGGATTTTTTTTTTTATTTCTTCTTTTCTCTCTCTGTTTTAAAACTTTGTTAAGTAATTTTTACAAAGGACTATACCAAATTAGAGAATTCAATAAGCTTGAAGTAATATTGAAAAAAGATTAATTTGAAGATCAAGGTTTATTGATTCATTAATTTCAAAGCTTTTTTACTTTCTTAAATCTAATTTATATTCTTCTTTTTCACTAATCTTTGGTTGAATAATTCAAGTTCATCCTATTAATTTGTTTCTATTCATTCCTTTGTCAATCTTTATTTCATAATGTCTGATATCTTACAACAAGTAGTTGGAAAACTTACTGAAAACAATATTGAAGTTTCTATTCCATCTGTTGATAGACCATTTGGTATTTATCTTTGGGATGCTTTTAGTTTCTTAGCTGTAAAGACTTTAAACTGGAATCCAAAAGAATTTGTATTCACTGAAGGTCAAGGTTTACCATTCACTACTGCACCAGAAGTTCTTATTGCAATCGCTACTTATTATATTGTTATCTTTGGTGGACGTTTTGTTCTTAATGCAGTTAATGCCCCAGTTATTAAGGTTAATTTCATTTTCCAACTTCATAATTTATTCTTAACTATTCTTTCATTAACTCTCTTCTTACTTCTTGTTGAACAATTGACCCCTATTCTTATTCGTCATGGTATTTTGTATGCTATTTGTAATCATGGATCCTGGAGTCAACCTATTGTTACCATTTATTATCTTAATTACTTAACCAAGTTTTATGAATTATTCGATACTGTTTTCCTTGTTTTACGTAAGAAACCATTAACTTTCTTGCATACTTATCACCATGGTGCTACTGCTCTTTTATGTTATACTCAATTAATTGGTCGTACTTCAGTTTCTTGGGTTCCAATTGTACTTAATTTATTTGTTCATATTATTATGTACTGGTATTATTTCCTTGCTGCTTGTAAGATTCGTGTTTGGTGGAAAGAATGGGTTACTAGAACTCAAATTATTCAATTTATTATTGATTTATTCTTTGTTTATTTCGCTAGTTATACTTATTTCACATCCACTTATTGGCCACATTTACCAAATATGGGATCTTGTGCTGGTGAAGAATTTGCTGCTATTTACGGTTGTGCTATCCTTACATCATACTTGTTCTTGTTTATTGGCTTTTATATTAGAGTTTACAGTAAGAAGGTTAGTAAGAAGGAAAAGGTTACCAAAGAAAAGGCTGTAAAGGAAGTTGAAAGTATTCCAAATGGTGAAGCAACTGGTCGTGTAACTAGATCTTCTGCTGCTCGTTCAAGAAAGGCTTAGGAGAGGAGAAGGTAGAAATAAAATAATATATAATAATACATAATATATAAATAATACTCATTATTGAGTTGTATATTTAATAATCTATAGAAATTAGTGTTAATTTATTCTTTAATAAATATAATACAAATGAGGAAAGTATAATAAAGTTAATTAATTGCCTCCATCAAAAATATAAATATATATATAACTATGAATATATCCATATTGACGGCTGGTTTTACTTAATCATGTCATTATATCAAGAATATCCTGATGAAGATAATGGAGTTATAGAAATTTATAAAAATATTGATGGAATTCAAGAGAAATTCTTTCCTAATGATATAAGTGAAATGGTGCATGCTGTTTTACAAGAATTTACAAATGAACGACTGTACAGTCATGAACAATTAAAGTGGAAATTATGGCCAGATAATGACTCTGATTCAGCAAAATGCATTGAAAGTATTATTGAAAGAATAATTACATTGGTACAAGATATTAATCCTCCTCAAAGAGGTGAACTATTATATTGTAGATCATCATCTACTCCAGAAATTATGGTTCCGATAGTAATTGAACCAAATAATAATGATGATTTAAAAGTATGGAGGAAGTTATCTCATATTGTAAGATTTATATTTAATGGACAAGACTCCAGAAGATATGTACAAGCATTAACTATATGTGGTTCAAAATTTCGATTATGGGTGTATGATAGATCTGGAGCTATTTCATCAAAGCTATTTGATATTAATCGTGAATGGGATAAATTTGTTGAAATAGTAATTGGATATTATATGATGACGGATAGTTCACTTGGATTTGATAGAACAATATTTTATGATGAAATCACAAAGACTAGGCATGTTAAATTACCAAAGCCGGCGGATCCTGTTTTGTAATAACCGTTGGATTTGACATTGGAGAAGAAGATTAACGTTTAATTGCATAGTGCATGCAGATTTACGGGTTGAAGCTTTTTAACTACTTGATCTTGGCCGAAATAAGTTAGCAATATAATTTTAAGTAGGCGTATAGATGATTAGGTATATAGCTATGAATTTTATCAATAAATTTTATTAGATAGTACTATAGCTATAATTATACTCAAGTTTCAATCCATTTTTAATATTTTAACATCAGAATTTACCTTTAATATTCTTATCGGATTTCTCTTCCAGCTCCGATAAGACCCTGTACGGCGTTAATTTTTCAACCCCAAAACCAACCTTATCAATCCAAAATTTCTTATTTGTTTATTCATTCATACCTCCAAAATGTCTTCTATTCTTACCAAAACTCAACGTTCTGGTGCTTCTACTATTGTAGGGTTACTGGCATGTCAAGCAGATTCTTATTTACAAACTTTAAAGACTAAAGTTGTATCTTGTAATAAAGCTAAAGATGGTTATGAAGTTGAATTTGAAAATACCGTTTTATTTCCCGAAGGCGGTGGTCAACCTTTTGATACTGGTTTAGTTATTACTGATGATAAAGAAATTCCTGTTTCAAATGTTCAAAGAGATGGTCTTACCGCTGTTCATATTGTTGGTGAAGAATTAAAAAAGGATACTGAAGTTGAATTAAAAGTTGATTGGAATCGTCGTTGGGATCATATGCAACAACATACTGGACAGCATCTTCTTTCTGCTGTTTTAGATAGAAGAAATGTTGAAACATTAGGTTGGAATTTAGGTGCTAAATTTTGCTATGTTGAATTACCAAGAAAGTTAACTCAAACTGAAGTTAATGAAGTTCAACAAGAATGTAACGATTATATTTTCAAATGTTTACCAATTAAAGTAGAACAACATCAAGATGAACAAGTTGATAGTATTGATCATAAGGTTCCTGAAAATTACGATTTAACAAAGGGTGTTGTAAGAGTTGTTCATATATCAGAACTTGATGTAAATCCATGCTGTGGTACACATTTAAATAACACTGCTCATATTGGTACTATTGCATTACTTCACAGTCAACCAATTCGTGGAACAAATTCAAGATTATTCTTTTTAGCAGGTGATAGAGTTTCAAAATATACTGGTGAAATTAATGAAATTGTTCGTAAAGCAAATGCTGCATTATCATGTCAAACTGAAGATATTGAAGAGAAAATTAATGGACTTAATAATAAAATTAAAGAATTAAGTGCAAAAGAAAGATCATGGGCATTGCAAGTTGCAAAATATGAAGCACAAGAGATTAAGCGTCAACTTGATGATAAGAAGTTTGCTATTCTTTATAAATCTGATGCTGGTAATGATTATATTAAATCAATTGAAAAGGAAGTTGGTAAACTTAAAGCTGGTGATGGTACAGTTATTTTGTTTACTGGTATTGGTAAGCAAGGAGGTTCCATAGTCATTTATGGAGATGAAGTGGATAATTATTCTAATAAAATTAAAGAACTAGTTAAAAACGTTAAAGGAGGAGGAAAAGGTAGATATCAAGGGAAAGTAATGGCATGGGAAAAAGGAGAAATTGATTCAATTTTAAAATTACAGGAATAAATAAATTAGATAGATTATATAGAGCTATATGTAAATGTTAATGTTATTTTATTAACCCGCCAACTCTCCATCTCCATCTTAATCTTCTTTGTAATCGTTCATACCAATCAGGTTGATTTTCCAAGATGAAGTATGTGTTATTTGATTCTTTTTCTGAAGAATTAGTTGTAGTTGATGAAAAGGATCCAAATGCACCTGGTAAAGCTTGTGGTTCAATTTTAATTATTCTTGATGCATTTATGTGTTGTTTTGTTGATGGATTATTAATACAATGTAAGCAAACTATTTTTAAACCATTCTTATATTGTTTTTCAAATATTAAGTCGACAAGAATTGATTTATGACAAGCTATACAATGATGAATATTTTGGAAAGATATCCCAGGTAGTGAATTAGCTATAGTAGTAGTGGTGTTGGTGAAGTTGGTGGTGGTGTTATTAGAGATATTACTAGTGGTATCTTCCGATATTGGTATATAATCTTCAACTATATATATAGAATCAGTATCAGGAGGATCTAGATTTGAATTAAATGATGTTAAATGCTTATTGTCAAGAAGATCAAGTTTTGAATTAAAGGGTCTTAAATTTCTTCTTCTACGTTTTCTTAAGGATTGTTCAGAAGCTCTTTTCTGTAATGATTTATTTGACAACAATTCAGTTAAATGAGCTACATCTTCATCTTTTAATTGTTCTCTTGATATTTTTCTAATATGAGCATAGCTTGATTTCCTCACTGCTGGTAAACTCTGAACAGCTAATGGACCCCATGGTGAAGAAACTGTTGTTGAATTTGATGGAGAATCGAACTTCGATAATTCACCAGAAGGATATCTTCTAGGAGTTGATACACGGGACATATGTGGATTTTTATTGTTGGTTGAAGAGTTTGATCATTATAGATTGAAATTTAGACTTTTAAAAGTAATTTTAATGAAACTTGCATACAATAGAAAATAAGTTTCGTTTTAATAGGATGTAAGAATGTGGTTAAGTGGAATTAAAACCCCAGAATATAGCGACAGCAAGGAAATATAGTGAGCGTTGTTTTATGCAGGAAAGGAGCCTACCTGCATAAATGGGTGTACTCCTTAGTTATGTTTATATATTGACATTTTGGGATATACTCCTAACCCTTGATTAAAAGTCGCCTACGCTAAAGTAGTGTGACGGTAATAATGGCAGTAATGGCAGTTCAATAGATATCATGAATCATGATTTGATCTGTAATTTTATGTATTCATATAGCGCTATATATTGAAATATAGCTATTACTATATAGATCTTGATCATGTTAGATAATCAAGTAAGGAGTGTACAATTTCATATAGTTTTATACATGCAATAAATTCTAATACATTTGTAACCCCTGAATTAATGCATACAATAACTCTGCCCATTCATTCATTGGCTAGCTCCGTTTATTGGCTTCGTTTATTATTAATTAATAAGGTAATAGAATTAATCTGGTTAATTCATCCTTAATTCATGACGAAGAAGGTTCCGATTGATTAACGTGACTTGATAACGGCATAACGGTAATCTCGACTAGCCACGGTATTAACGGTATAACGCCTACATCCGCGATAGCGCTTATCTCCAAATTTAGAAAGTAAACAAGATAAACAGTGTACAGTATATCTTTAATCTGTTTTCCACAATTACCATAAAATAGATTTAATTAACCTACTCCCTACTTCATAACTTCACTGTATTACTAACATTATGATAATAATCCTCATATAATGTCAGATTCATTATCTAATGTTTTGGAAGTTGCATGGAATTCAATTGCAATTAACGATAATGAAGATGTAAGAATGAAAAACCTATTCCCAAGTTAAATACTAACTTTTAGATTTTCGTCCATCAATTAATCCCTTTGACTAATAGTTTCCTTAAAGAAATTAAGAAAATATCCAATCATAAAGATGTTTCCTTTATCTTTGGTACAGAATTTCGTAAAGAAGCTAGGAACTTTGTTAATAATGTAGAAGATCCAACCTCTGTTGCAATTACTAAATTAGAATTTGAAAAATTTTTCAAAGATTATTGCTCAATTGAAAGTTTACAGATTAAAGTTGAAGATTTTTTAGAGAAGCAAAAGGAAAAGGTGAATATGGAAGGGATGGGATTGGAAAGTACAGCAAAATCTTCTGATTTACAAGAGGTAATAACATCAACTCCATTAAAGAAACCACGTACAGCGTTTATTCCAGAATCTTCACCGCTTCTTTTAGAGAGGTTTAAAGTGGATCAATTGAAGCAAGAAGGCAACAAACTTTTACCAAATGAAAATGAAATATTAAGCATCTCATCTATTAATTCCAATCCACCAACTAAACCTCATGTTAATTTTAATATGGATTATAATAACTCATATAATATAAACCCACCAGCAACCACTATTCCACCTTCTCCAACTACTCCAACTCGAAACTCTTTATTCCCTAACAATAAACCAAGTACCAAAATTGATCATGAATTAAAACCTCTTAAAACTAGAGATTCAAACAATGAAAATAAATTAAAACCATCATCACTTCATCAACGAAAACGTAGTACAGTCACATTACCTATTACAATTGGTGCTCCTAATGGTGAATCAGAACCAGAATCTAAACCGTCAATCTATGCAGAAACCTCTAAACACCTCAAAAGAGTCAATGAATTACAAGGACAAATCAATTATTATGAAGGAAGTCTTGAAAAAACTCAAAGTGAATTAATTGGCGCACAAAATGAAGTATCAAAGTATAAACAACTTTTAAAATCTCTAGAAGCTGATTCAACTAAAAAAGATTTTCATATTAAGGAAATTGAAAATAAGCTTAAAATTCTACCTAATCAAGATAATGGTATTCATAACTCCTTGTCAATGGCATCAGATAAAATCAAATTGAGCATTCAAGATATGCAATTAAAGATAAGAAATCTTGAAGGTCAATGTGAAGCTTCTACTCTATCATTAATGAAATTGCTAAAAGAAAGGAATTCACTAGCTTCTGAATTAGCAGAGGTGAAAGTTACAATTCTTGAATTAACAAGAAGAAATTTCAATAACATCAATCGTGGTAATTGTAGTGTTAATGAAAATAACCTCTTTAATCGACTTAATAGTTTAAATAAAATGAAGTTATTTGTTCTAAGTTTATTCGTTGTTATCATTATCAGTATAATACAATCAGCCTTTCACTGGCTTTTTACTGTAAATGTAAAACCATTTTTAATCAATGATCAACCACTATCAAATGGTAATTGGTGGGATGGAACTATATTTGAACCTCTTTGTGATTATTTAAGTCCCTTGGCAAGAGAGCTTGACGAATGGGCAATGGGTGGATATGGTGGTGCACCAATAGAGTGGTAACCTGTTGATACACCTCCTTATAATCCCCGGTGAGATAACTCTCTTATTTATTATTTATTTATTCATATATATTTGATATCAACCTAAAATGATTCGGATCTAGCTGTTTTCAATATATTTATTTGCTAATAATATATACCGTCTGTCGTCGTCTGCCTCTGGCGGCCGGGCGCTGCCCGGACCCGTTGTTCCGAGCGGTGTAGGATATACACAATACCCATTCAAATCCATACTTAATCTTTTATTCATTATCTAATATACATTCATATTCTACTTTCTAAATACGTTTCATAATCAACATCACTATCATCACTATATATCCATTCTAAACAATCACGGATAACTTGACGAGAGGTTTCAATTTCCATCAACCACTGTGCTTCCTTCATACGCAATTCAAAAACTTCACAACCCTCAATTAAAGCAGGATGTCCTTTTAACTCTCTATACCTTTTAAATTGAATAATTGGTTTCATATCAGTAATTTGAACACATCCTCTTAATTCTAACACACATAAATTACGCGTATATCCTAACACTCTTGGTATTGATTCATTAGTTAAAAATTGACAATTATTTAATGATAATCTTTGAATATTTGGTCCTCTATGAATAGCTAATTCCCAGATTGCTCGATCATTAATATGACAACCAGCTAATCCCAAAGTATCAATACAAGTACGACGAGCTATATGTTTAATTCCTTTATATGTAATTAAATCACCCCGTTGTGTACGTCCAACATTTAATAGTTTCAATCCTCTACATCTTTTAGCAAGTGCTTTTAATCCTCTATCAGATACATAATCACACGCCCGAAGATCTAAATGTTCAACTTGTGGGCAAGTATCAGCAATTAAAGCTACTACTCTATCAGTTACCTTTGAACAACCGGGAAGAACAATCTTTGTCAACAAATTACCTTTTAATAAATCTACTGTTGGAATAATTGATGGACATGTATAAAATTCTAACCATTTTAATTTCCCACCAATATTTTGTGCGATTTCATGAATTTCAGTTTGATTAGCATTTGATATTTTATGAAGAACTAAAACTGATGGATTCTTCATTCTATTATTATTATTATTAATTATTAAGCTATTATTTGATGTAAATTTTTGCCAACTCTTTTCGGTTTTAAAATATAATTTTTCATGAAGAATTGATATCGAAATAGAATACCATAATCTTGATACTAATAAGCAACTATACAAACCATAACCAGAACCTTCAAAATTAATAGACCATTTTCTTGATTCTTCACCTTGTGCTTTTTCCCATGCTGTTCTAGCTGTTTCAGTATTACCATAAATTAACATTGCATGACGAAGTGACATTGGTTTTCTTCTTCTTTGTGCAACTTCATGGGGAATAATATTACTTTCATCAACATATCGAATAATAATATCAAGAATTTCTGGTATTAGCAATGCACGGTGAGTTGAAGAGGATTGTGTAATGCATTGACCTCTATTAATTCGTTTATAAGGAGAAGTATAATCATCGTTATTTTCAACTAAACATAATGAAGTTAATTTATCAGATATAGGATTTTCATCAAATGGTAATAAGGATGGTTCAAGTATACGTTTGGATAGATTAGATGATACACTTCTTGTCGGTTGATTTTGGGTTCTTTTATTATTACTATTTTTTCCATTATCTCTAAATCCTAAGAAAGGAACCCGAATAGAAAATTTTCTTCTTAAACTAAATGGATATTCAGGACTTTCAGGGCTTTCTTCTATTTCATGGTCATTCTGGTTATGTTGATCATCTTCTTTATTCACACCATTATCACTTTCTTCAACAGATCTACTTATAGCTTGTGGTACAGAAACACTTCTATGAACTCTATGCCTAATTGATGCTCTAAGAAGATTTTGATCTATTCCATTTCGATTAGGAGTTGGAGATGGTGGTGATTCTGGTGAAGTTGGTGAAGTTGGTGAAGTAATATCATTTGGTGAAGAATCTAAATCTGAAAAATCTCCTAATGCAATTGTTGAAGTAGTTGAAGAATTTGATACATATCTTTGACCATTTACAGATCTTTCATAAGACCAATGCTCTTCAGGCTGTTGATATTGTTTCATAATAAATTATCCTGAGCATATAAACCACCTAAAATTCAACTATTGTTCATAAAGAGATTTCATTCAAATGATTAAGAAGATAAATAAAAATATGAAGAAGATAAAATATGAAGATATATTTTCTAGAAAATATAATAAATGAAATTAAATCTTTAATGTCAACCAACCACTTTGGTTATAGTTGAGATGGTTGGTACAGTATGTACGAGCACTAAGCACGTTAACAGTATCAGTTATAATTCTCTATCTCCAAGCAAAATCTTCAGCTAAACCAGCCAGGATTAAAAAATGAAAGAAAGTATACTAATAAAAGAAATCTACTACTATTCATTCATCTATTCTTACACACAGTCCACTCTTTCCCACACAAATTCTAAAACTAGCCACTCGAATAAACTATCCTTTTATTGGTAAATTGACCTGAAACTAAGTTAAACTACCACCTCTTCTCTTAATGATCTATAATTAATCAAAGAAGGCTGGATCAAGTCTTTAAACCAACCATCAAGTATATTCATCGGTGGCTGGTCATCATCAAACATGCCCCCTGCAGCAGCATGTAGGAGCTGTATATATTTCTATCACTTCTATTCGATTCATTTTTTAGAAACACATTATTAATCTACTATAATCCCCTTTGTTGTTTCAAAATTCAAAACACTTCTCCTTCATTCCTGACAATTCAAACATTTTATATGATCTTTCCTATTAATAAATCGGTCAGTACTAATTCTAAGCTTTATGGCTATAGCAGATTTTTATGTTTCAGGTAGATTTGCAGTAAATCATTTTGACGTTGGGAGTTATTGTTGTCTGGGTGATATATGCAAGGGGTAATTAAGGGGGTCTGGTTGTAAGTTCAGGTATGTAGTTTCTTAATGCTGTAACTGCAGAGGTGCAATTTTTATAGTAGGAGGAAATCTTAAGTGATGAAACATGCTTTAGTAAAGTCATGTACAATGGCCAGGTGCAAGTTAGAGAAGATGCTTATAAACCGTGTGCGGTATAATTGGAGGGCTTGGGCCACTTGAAGGTGACAATTTGAAGTGACGCTTGTAGTTTAGTATAGTAATTGATCAACAAAAGATAAGATAACAAATAGAGTAAAAATTACACTATACTGTTTCCCTGCCCTTTGACCTTAAGAAATTAATAGGGTAAGTTATAATATAGTAAATTATTAATTTAGTATTTGTCTCCTCATTATTGCGATCATTTTCCACATCGGACCTGACATAGCTTTATCTGAAACTACTGAGTCCTCTTATAGTTCCAATAATTACCTATTGGATTAATGGTTGTTGCGTTATTATAATTAGTGCTTGAATGATTAATGGTTGTGATACTACTTTAATTGTGATTGAACTTTGACTTTGCACAAACTATTCTATTCTGTCCCCTATATATTCAGCTAACCACTCCTAAATGTATATAGTTTCTATGTAATTCTCTTTAATTCTATTACCCATGATTCGCTGATAATGATAAGATTAAGGTTGACATAAGATATAGAATCCTTGGTGCTGGTATAACTTTTCATTGTCAAACGCACATAAGATTCGTTTGCACTTCCATAATTTACAATAAAAACTATATAAACAGCATTTTCCAACGTATCCTATCTTAAAATCATTTCTTAGAACTTAACAAAATACATCCACAACTAAAGAAGGACCCACTCCTACTATTAACAATATTAAAACATGCCCATTCTAATTGTGATGAACAATTATTATCAACAACCTACTGTAATGATTATGTGAACGATCTCAACAGCAAACTATTCTAACAATCTTATAATAACAAACTTAACAAACTAAAACGAGAAACAGACCATTCTGATCAACAAGGCTGATCAATGATTAGATTGTAATGAAACTAGTTTAATCAATAGACAAATGAATTCGCGATTAATAAACAACACGCAAAGTAATAATCAAGCTACAGTTAATAAGCAAACTATTGAATAGGCATATTAACGAACTATTTTAGCCAACAATTGTAACAACCAAATACAGTATACTACATCTACAAACAGAAACACATAGCTTCCAAAGAAATCAGCTAAAATCAACAGAGTTTAATTAAAACTAAGGTAATAAACGAACAGCTATATTCAACGAACTACTGCTTCAACCAGCACTGTAATAAACAATACTACATACTTCTAAAGTAATCAGTTACCAGCAGCAAAGTTTAACCAGCAACTGAAGTAATCAACCAACTACTTTATTCACCTAGTTCTATCTAATAGCATGCCTTGCGAAAGCTCACTTGCCCTATAAGACTTACATTAAGTGTATCGCTGGATTGACCAAGGTCAGAAAGGATGATGAACGGTTTTGATAGTTTTCTATCAACCCACCTATTGCTACAATACTACCGTCTGATCTTCAACCTCATGTAGTTCTTGTATTAAATCTACCGTCAAATCTCAATATGCTAGCATCATTCTGCTATCTAATCCTAACCACTATCAAAACATGTGCATGGATAAGAAAACCTAACCTCTATCATATCTGTGTTATAGACCAGCTATTTTAGTGAAGAACCAAAGTAATAACAAGCTAATATTAATCAACAACCTAACAATGAACTTCTGTAATAAATTCTAATCAACACGCTATGCTCTCCATTATCTAAAGTCCTTATCTAGCCGCCGTCGGATTCGACGATCAAGTTTAAGGTTTGGCATGATTTGCGATAAGATAGGAGGATCCCTGCATTATGCAAGATATCTTGCGCTAGGTTAACTGTCAGCCATACGGAATTATTTCTTTAAGTTTCAACCAAGACTATTTCAACAGCTGTTTTCTATTGATATCCTCTCATATTATCTTCTGGTTCTTAATAATACGACTTTTTTTTCTATTATTTTAATACGACTTACGTACAATTATATATATAATATTCGTATATAAAGCACTAACTAGCTATCGATATATATATGTTGCATTCAAATCTATAATGAACTATATAATAAACAATTAAGTAACAATATCGGCAATTAACTATTCATGTGGTTAATTGGAATCAACAGGTCATGGTAACTACGCAAGTAGGAAGTCAATAGACCAATAACAAATGGTTATTGTAAATAAACTATTCTAATCAATAGAAAATCTATTGCAATCGACGGTTAGAATTATCAAGCCATCTTAATATGTAGCTAACTACAACAACGGTTAATCTCTATGTAATTATATAATGATTCACTCTAATTACTCATAACCACGGTTATAATGCGATTCGATCTCTCAGGGATTGATGAACAACGGGTAGAGCGGGAACGAATTCAATCAATAATCCAAGTACAATTAAACATATCTTGGTTACTACTTAAAAGCTAAAGAGATATTAGTACCCACCAATATCAAACAAGTTCTTAAGCAACAAACGTTAGTTAGATTATTTTACAAACTATTATTACAATGAATAGATTGATCAAAGTATTGCACCAAAAATTATTCAAACTACTACAATTAACGCTATTCTGATCAAATATTGATCGATGATTAAATTCGAACGAAGAAACTATCCTACTCAACAAGAAAAGTAAAGACGAATCAATCAATATACACACTATTGAAAATTTCTATACTTCTCCGGCATGCTTAATTTTAGCTTTTTGTAAAGAATATTTTTATTTACTTTTTTCAAACAGCTTTATTTACTTTTTTTGAAACAGTTTTTTATTTTCTTTTAATTAAAACAGTTTTTATTTACTTTTTACGGAATAACGTTCTTTGTTCATCACGTGAGTCTTGGCTTCTTCGATCGGCATGTACCATCTTGGGGTCATTTTGAAGCTCTGTTTGTGAATTTACAACCCCTAATTGACTATTTGACCAATTGAAGGAACAAAGATATTTCAATCTATTGAAATTTATGATGATTGGGCTTAATAGAACGGATATGGTAGAGTTTACGTTCATATAAATAGAAATAGAAAACCGAGATTAAATTTAATTTATATATGTTACCTCTCCACGCCTTTGCTTCATTTTATAGTGGGAAAGGTTGGTTGGTCAGTGCTAACGAAGTTTTAAGGTGTTTATACTCGTTTCAAGAATTGTTCCAGGTAGTAGTATTTATATATTAACCCTCTAATTAATCTAGCAATCTCTGTACAAATTCTTTTGTAAGTAAATCATCAACTATAAGTTATTTTGTTAGGGGACATGATAACTAATTATAAAGAACGGAATGTTCATAATTTATATTTCTTTCAAGAATCTGCCTTATCCTAGTACGGAAATGGGAATATATGTATACATAGCCCTCGAATTATTTAGCAATTAATATATATACATTCGTTTATATATTCCGACTAAGTATTGTAATATATACAACTCTTATGTCAAAGAATAGGGTACATTGAAATATAACAACGAATTTAAACCAACAAAGCACTAATCTTTCGCTTTCAGCAGCAGCAACCAGAAAGACTTCAACTTTGTGCCATTTACTAGCAGAGCAACGTGAACCCCTAATCTCGACATATTCCATTACTAAACCATGAATGTCAATAAGAAAGAGATGATGATATCATCTATAATTGTGTGTTGAAACTCGGGGTATGAGAAGTTTAAGCCAGCCTTTTTTTAAAGGTGGTATCAATAACAAAGTTGATACTGCTTACATAAACTTCAATGATCATGCACATGCAATAAAGTAGGCATTTCAAATTTAGGTTTTGGCATTTCACCCAGAGTAATAACGTTTAACTTAAATTTTGAGTTAATCTACATACAAAGTCTTCGTGCTTTAATAGTGGCAAGTATGGTTAGCCTTAAATTTAAATATATCATAGTCGAAAGGGAAGAAAGCATTAACTGATTGTACGCAGGTAGAGAGAGAAGCAATTAGCCTCCTATCGATGCGCGTATTCTTTCTTAATATCACATCGATCATATAACTTATATTATTTCTGCTAGCTACGCTACATTTACGTAAGTCTCTATCTAAAAGTGCTGGTATAATTCATCTCTCTTATAATTAACTTATAAAGTGAGTTACAGAACGTACAATTCCTCATAAACACTAGTCATTTCACGAGTGAATCTAATATTATCACATTGTAGAAGTTTTTCGCCCGATCTCATATCAAAATAGTACTTTCTTATACAACCACTTTAATTGCTATATTTAGATCAAGGTCCAACATCAAAGGCGATCGAGAGTAATAATTGTAATAATTGCAATAGAGAAATGTTAAGATCAGATGGGTGCAAGAGATTGAATAGAGGCAATTATAATGTAATATTTCCATATATTATCTTTTCTTTTTGAAGAGGAAGATGAATGAACTGGTCGTCGAGCAAGAAACAATGATTGCTTTACGAATATTATCTATACATTGCTGAGTTACCAACCAAAATCAAAGGGCGATATTACAATTACACAGGAATGGTTATTTCTTGACATTAATTGATTGTCGCTGAATTATTTGAACAATTTAGTAAATCAGTGTTAGATGTATAGGACTGAAAAAGAAAAACGAGACGGGAGCGAACTCGTGAAGAAAAGAAACGTGAAACATCGTCAAATATTGTTTCCCATCATGATGTGATCACTATGGACAATGTGTCAAAAATTCAATTAATCGTGCTTCAAAGACGTTTGATTAACATTAACAATGGGAAGAGTGCTCGGAGATATCATATTATATGATTCTGAAACCTTGCCAAACGATAAACTAACATAATAGTCTCACTATTAAACAAATATCATGCAGTAGAACAATTATATCATCAGAAGTGTGGGGATACGATATTTCTTGATAAAACTTCACAGATTAACAGAAGAGATGTCGGCTAGACTCTATGGAAGTAGTATAACCCCCACAGGTTTCCCTATATACCAAAATTTTGAATAACCACATACAAACTAGTATTTTATTAGAACGCTGCAGGAGCTACTATGAACAGTTGTAGTCAGAAGGCGAAGATTAATTGCCTGATTTGGATTAGTGTGGAACATAAGTTAAGGTTACATACATATCTAGCACTAGCATTTAGGTATAGAAGATCGCCCTTAATTCACACTAAAAATTTAAGCTTCGATTGCCTAAATTAAAATTTGTTCTACCTTCCTAATTTGGGCACTTTAGGGTTTGTTAACTGGCTCAGCCTTGTGTGCAGAACCATCGTACGAACGGGGGGTTCATGCTAAGGGCGGCTACGGCTCGGTGATTAAATGCTATTTTTTTTTGTTAAACGTAACTTTTACAAGTAACACGATGGCCATTAAATAGATTCAGATAAGGGAAGAAGTAAGAGCTGCCTGTATTTTAACAAATATAGAACCTAGGGCACATGTTAGGGCTATATATTTTGCATGTAGGTAGTTGGCACCGCCAAAGAAGCATTCACAACTACAACCAATAGATGAAAGGGGTAAGTGCCTGTGCCTGGCCCTCTGTACGTCATATCAATATGAATCCCGATTTGTGTCGCCGAAATGTGGCTAAAAGTAATATGTAAGTTATGGAATTTGAAATTGTCTTTCGCTTAACTAAGCATCAAGTGGTCGATAAATTACAAACGCGGGTTCCGGATAACGCGCACCCTGCATGACAATGAACTTTCCTTCTTCCAGTAACTCCGAGACAGAAGATCAAAAAAAGACAATGAACAGCATTCGATCGTACTATTTAAGTAAGGCGATCATCGTTCGATAACAATTGATGTTCCTATAACCGTTTTTGATGGTCCTATAGGGAAATACCAGAACTGAAAACTTTCTTATATTGTTTAACACCCATGTAACTTTAAATAATTTAGTCTCAAACTCTGACGATAAGGTAAGGCCCAAACTTAAATCGCCGCGTTTAAATCAACTGTTGTCGCACCGTATCGCTGCACAAACCTCACCGTTGTGCTGAGAATTTACTTTTTATAGCCTAGACATTGATCCCTTACGCCCCAATTTCCATAGGGTAATTTAATATCGGGCGGATTCCCCACATAACATGGCAAGCTCTCTCTGCATTGCATAACAATGAATGAAATTATATTAATTTTAACACTAATGATTAGAAGATCATATGCATGTACCCACAGCTGGAATTAATGGCTGGTACTGTTCGTAAATGTCAATGTTGCTCATCTTGTTCCAATATTTGAGAGTTGAGAACAAACACAAGGTTCGACTTATGAGGGATATATCTGGTGCCGAATTGTATTCTGCTGGATCAGAAGGAGTTTGTTGTTATAAGGGACATTTCCATCGATAATTAGCACATTTAACACCAGTTTATAAAGCCCCAATATATATACTTGTATGATTCCGGATAATTAGTACAGAGAATACTTTCAGTATCTTCTCGTATAATCTGTTAGATATTTCTGATTGAAACGCCGAATCGGGAGATAGTAGTATCACCATTTAAGAGGGTCGATCGATAAACTGTACCCCCAGACATCTAGAGTTCCTCCACATACCTAAGCAACTTCTAAACCAACACCGCGCTACTATATATAGTTGAAAAATAAGAAAGGTTAATCACATAGCGCTGATGGTAGTTAGATTTAAACAAGTTACATGCAGGAAGCTCTCATGTTGTTGCCGAATATGCATTCATTAACAATGGAAAGTTGCTGGCGAAGAAGTCTTCTTCAATATCTTGAGTTATATTTTTGCAAACTTGCTTGTAAATGATTGCATAACCTAACATTTTCTTTTTCTAGATATCATTCTGTCACAGCTTTTCTAAATTCAATATTTATCCGTAAAGTAACATAAAATGACTCGATTCGCTATTTAAGATAATTTCATGAATTTATATCACCTTTCAAGCAAATTATTTCCACGGACCATTAGGTAAACAATACCCCTTCTCGCCTAAATCCGACTATGGTCAGAATCAATTTCATCGCAACAGCGGTGGCCTTTTTACTCCTTTTAATAGGAGTAAATGCTCAGGTAACTGAAACAATTTGCCAAGGAACTTCAACGATTACTACTGTAGTTCAATGTTCTTCCACCGGTGCTGTTGAAAATTTAATTGTTACAATTAATGATGCTGGTCAATTTATTACTGATGGTAACTACGATGCTGCTACTAATACCCTTAATCAAGCAGCTAACACGATTTCCAGTTTAGGAACACTCTCTCCATGTGATGAATATGATCTTGAACAAGCTCTTAGTTCGTTGATCAGTGGGCTTACATCTGATATTACAAACATAGGTTCAAATCTTCCATCTGCTACAAATTTGGAAGCGATTGTTAATTTGTATAATGCTGTTGAAAACTTAGTTGCCGCTTTAGGCCTTCCATGTGTAGCAACAAATAGTCTATTAGTTCTCCTTGAGACCCTTGGTACTGCTATAAATGTTGTTTTAGGACTATACAATAGCACTTTGGGAGTAATAGCAGGAAAGATATCAACAATTCACAATCCTTCTACTACAAGTTGTCCTGCTATAGCGCCCACAGCACCAGTTTGTGTTGCTTCAACCACTGCTGCTGAAACCACTTCTGCACAAATCACATTACCACCGGTTAGTATAACTGAAACAATATGTGATGGTGCTACTACCACTACTACTGTAGTGGAATGTACTGCTACTGGTGTCGTTCTTAATTTAGTTAATAGTATCAACAGTATTGGAGATATGTTAACTAATGGTGATTTTACTGATGCTTCAACTTCTCTCACTCAAGTCATCAATACTGTAGGTAGTCTTGGTACTCTTTCACCTTGTGATGAAGCAACTATTGAAGAAGCTCTTCAATCGTTAATCAACGGTCTTGGAAGTGATTTAACCAACCTCATTATTGAAGGAATTTCTGTAACCGATCTTAACGCTGTTATTACATTATATGATTCTTTGGAGATCTTAATTGCAGATCTTGGCCTTCCTTGTGATGCAGCTAACTCATTATTGGTACTTCTTGAAACCGTTGGTGGATTAATCAATACACTTGTTGGAATTTATAATCTTACAGCAGCTGGTATTCTTGGACCACTTTCAACGGTTCAAGATCCTTCTACATCTGATTGTCCTGCACCTTCATCTAGCGGATTAGTTTGTGCAGCTACCACCAGTTCAGCTTCTACTAGTGGTTCTTCATCATCAGAAAGTGCTACTACTAGTGATTCTTCGTCATCTGAAAGTGCTAGTTCAACTGCTTCTACTAGTGACTCTTCATCTTCAGAAAGTGCTAGTTCAGTTGCTTCTACTAGTGGTTCTCCTGCTTCTATTAGTGTTACTGAAACAATATGTGACGGTGCTACTGCTACTACTACTGTAGTTCCTTGTACTGCCACAGGTGTTGTTCTTAATTTAGTTAATAGTATCAACAGTATTGGAGATATGTTAACTAATGGTGATTTCACTGATGCTTCAACTTCTCTCACTCAAGTCATTAATACTGTAGGTAGTCTTGGTACTCTTTCACCATGTGATGAAGCAACTATTGAAGAAGCTCTTCAATTGTTAGTCAATG